>JAOUZG010038069.1:3355703-3383346 GCA_026289955.1 Argiope argentata | reverse complement strand
TTATTTTCTTAATGTTTGATACATTTAAAATTAAACATTGTTTATCAATCGCTCTTTCGGGTTCCTTTTGAAGCACTTTCGAATTAAAATAATATAGAATAAAGAAATTTAAAATGTATTGCGCTACCTCAACTGGTGTAAGAAAATTCCAGCATTTTGCGCTGCCACAATTGGCTTTGAATGCTCAATTAGCATTGAAAATTCATTGCTAGTATAATTTTTTGATTAAATATTTATAGAAATTGTAATTGTTATGCCTGGATTGTTAGGTTATTAGGGCGTTGGATTCGCATCCCCTGGGTTTTGATTACGAACCTGACAGCCGAAGACTCTCTGCATGTGATGAACGTTTAATCTGCCGTGGTCACAAAGTTTTCCATGTGTAGAGTAATACTATTGGGGGTACTGGGCCAGAGGTGATCGTTTTCTTTTCAGATCTAAGTTACGATCTGTGTATGAATGAATGAAATGCATGAATGAAGAGCACCCTGAAAAAAGCGTTTGTGACGTATGTGAGCTAGAAGTCAGACTACTGCCCTCGGGTGCTCAGGGGTCCATACCCTCAGAAGCTACTGCAACTATCCTTCCGTTGTAAAGCGGAACACCAGAATACCAACAGTTGTAAATATTTAATAAAGAGTAACTAAAATAAAAACAATTATAATTAACTTAGTAGGAATCGATAAATTTTTTTATATTCCTTGTTGATTTTAATTAAAATCACTTTAAAAAGTACTTAAGAAATCATGACTTTAAACGACTTTTGGGTATCAACATAATTACTTAAAATTGCAAATTAGAGTTATTTATATATAAATTTCAAATTAAACTTTTAATTTTTTTATTAAAAATAATTAATCTCCTCATATAGTTTTCTTTTTCAAATTCTAACAATGTTTTGGCCGAAAAGCTTTCCGAAGATGTTCCCCTTCTCAAGTTAAAAGCCAAAATTTCTCTGCCATAAATCATTCCTATTCTAATAATTTCTTTTGTTACATATTCCTGACCCTAAGTCAACATTTGAACATTTCGCATACTTCCTTTTCCTGGGAAGGGGTTAAAAGGAAGCTCGAACAATACCTGTCACTATCCCTCTTTATAAGTGGACAAGGGGATGTAACGTCTCCATAAAACTCTAAAGACCTGTTTCCTTACAGGACACATACAAGGGCAAGTTGTAGCTTATATTAGCAGGAAAATTCTTGGTATTTCCAATAAGAAATAAACCACATATCCATGGCGATATTATTATTAATAACTAAATAACCCATATTAAGAAAAGCAGTCATTTTTTTGAATTATTCAAAGTAAAAATTTTATGCATCTTTCAATTGCTTCAAAAACTTGGACTTATCACAATAACAATGAAAATTTATTAAAAGTTTTCATTAAGAAATGTGCATGTATTTGTTCGATTAAAAAATATTATATAACAAAGCGATTAAAATTTAAATATTTTTTATATTTTATACATCAATCGATAATTTAAATAAATCTGTAGAAGTATGGCTAATAAAGATAATAGTGACTCATATTATGATACCGTATTGAATAGTCGGAATGAGATTTGGACAAACGGACATTTTTTGATCAGATTTTACACAAAATTTGATAGAAATCTGCAAATTTAGTGTAAAGATGGTATACTGAATTCCAACTCGGTAGCTCAAAACGTTTTTGAATTTAACTTTGTCAGACGGATAGACAGACCACTTTCTAAAAATAAGTTTTTCGAACTTAGAAAAGTCTAAAAAGTGCAGATTCGCAAATACCTCGAATTCGAATATTTTTTCAATTACTATAATTTTTGTATACTCCTTATACGTTAAAGTAAAAATGGAAATAACTCTAGCACAAAATACGTTCCAGTGTATTTCCTCCAAAAAGATATTACCAACCAATAAATAAATATAAATATAAAAGGTAATTAATAAAATAAAAACAATAAAAACTGAATTGAAAACTGAATACTAATCTACAATTCGGATAAAATGATTTGCCATATTTCATCTATTAATGGTTTGTCTATTCATGGTTTGTCAATTTGAAATGCTTTATCTGTAAAAGGTTTGTCAATTTAAAATGGTTTCTCTGTTAATGGTTTGTCGATTTTAAATGGTTTTCTATTAATGGTTTGTCAATTTTAAATGGTTTTCTATTAATGGTTTGTCAATTTAAAATAGTTTGGATAAAATTGTTTGTCGAATTTTGTTTATTTAACTACTAGATGTTTTTCTAAAGTATTGTTGAATGAAATTTTTTTAAAAAAATCGTTTGTTCTTCGTAACTGGATAATTTTCATGGCAATCTTCTTTTCTTTTCTTTTCTTTTTTTTTTTTTTTTTGCTTATTTTTTTTTCGCTTTAATGTACCGACTTTCTAAAAAAATGTTGACTTCTATGTAACAAAATATAACTAAAGAAAGGAAAGGACAGAAATTCAGCGAAAACATAAATCATGGAATGGAAGGAGCAATAAAATTGCCTGAAGAATTTATTATATCAAGTCAATGCTGTCTATTCATTTCGGAAATAACGTTTCCATTTATATATATATATATATATATATATATATATATAATCTAGTTTCTAATTTAATTTTAAAAAATTTATTTTCATTCGAAACCAAGAAAATATTTTAATGGTTTAAAAATCAAAATCTGATTATCAAGTAAAATCTTTGAAAGAACGTATTAAAATACTATGTCTACATTCCCTCCAATAAAAATATTTAAATAAAACAACAACAAAAAAGAATCTTTGCTTATTATTTTGAAACATAAATAGTTATCCAGAAGGGCACAGATTATTAATAAATAAAAATAAACAAAGTATAAAAACGCGTTTAAAGTGATGTATTTATTATTAAGATTAGGAAAAACTTTACTCTGCGCTCTTATTCATTAATACAAACCTGGGAATCGTGGGAAGCTATTAAAATAAATAATAAAATACAGATTTTGGAATATGTATGCATAAATATATTTTAATAATTACGTGGAGAAATAGAAGGAATTTTTGAAATTTTAAAACTTTGCTTTATTTCACTAAGTGATGTAATTTTTGTACGAGAAAAGATGATCAAACATATGTTGATTTACATCACGATACAAGAGCAGAAGATACCAACATTTTTCTTTTCAGTGGTTTTACATGAGATTTTGATTAGGATTTCTTTGACACGTGCCGACTTCGGAAAGGGAAATTTAGGTATCTTTTTTAAGAATATTTTAAGCATTAGGGATTTTTATCCTTTTTTTTATAGCATAAGAGTCTGCTGATTAAAGCAGTTTTACAGAGGGAGTGAATAATTAAATTAAAAAGCTGGAATTGGATCAGGAAATAAGAGAACATTTCAGAATGAAGTTAAATTGAGCTTTAATACAAAAAATTCTGGAAATTAATTAAGACTAATATATATTTAAAAATCTAATTTAAAGTTTACTTTATTTCCAGATTTTTTGTATTAATTGAGCTCAAATTAACTTTATTCAAAAATATTCCCACTTTTCCAATGCAATTCCTACTTTTTTATTTATTTTCAATGTGTGCTTAATGAAACAGCATTAAATCAAACTTGTGCTTAATCAAACAGCAGCAAACAGCAAACAGCATCCACTCTTCGTGAGAAGGGATAAAATTTCATAACGCTTTCAATATTCTTTTATAAATACCTAATATTCACTAACCTAATTTGGCACGTATAAAGGAAATCTCAAATAAATCTCACAGTAAAGGACAAATTTCCGCCTCTTTTGCTTTTCTATTGCGATGCAGTTTAACACATTTTTTTATCGTTTGTTTTATTGTACAAATTATGCCCCCCCGGGTTGAAATAAAATGAAGTTGAAATTTCAGAAGTCTTCTCTTCTAGCTCAAACATCCGGTAAAACATGTTTACATATATTTTTAAAACGACATTTAAAAAAAAAAATGCGAAGCACAAAAATATATGAAATTAATTATCTTATATTATTAATTATATGCTATTAAATCCATTGCAAAGGGAACGGCGATTATAACAAATGGGAAGTCGGTCCCTGTTTCTAAAAGGTTAAGAATCTCATTCCTTAGCAACGAAAGCATAGCAAAGAACGGGCAGGCGGGATCGTTTTCGCAAATTGATTTGGAATAGACCCCTCCACAGCCAGACCCGCATTTGTATGCGGCGTTATTAGCAGATCGTGGGTTGGACTTTAACACTAAAGCTCGCGGCAGATCCTATCGCCAAAAGAAGTCATTCCTCATCGTCATGGGAAGACACGGCTGCATTTTCGATTTCGGATTTCTCCCGTTCCAAACCTTAATTGAAGGTGTCAATTTAGCGAAGATTGTTCAATTCAGGGCTCGATTTTTTTTCAGGTTAGGTTCTGTGGTTTTTATAAATTAGAAAAATTCTTTTCTTGGCATATTAGGCAGAAGAAAGTAGATTTAGTAATAAGTTTGAAGTATAGATAATGATTTTTAACGTGAAAGGACTTTTAAATCGATATTTTTTTTCCGAAAATAGCGTGATGTAAAAATTATTAAGTACAAAATGCAATGAATATTAAATAATTAATTAATGAGGTTTAATTTTTTTATCTACGCTTATAAAAAAATACGATTATCATTTTTAATATTACTGGATTCTTTTTAACAAAGTCTTGATTTGAGATAAAAATTTTAAAAAGTAACCAATCGAAATTTTATTAAAGCATTGATAAAGAGAGTTATACAAGAAATATAAAGAAGTCAACAAAATTCTTAAAGTTTCAGTTTCACCCGATTTTACTTTACATTACTAATATTCTTAACTCTGTTATTTTAGTTTCTTTATATTAGATGCTTATTTTTGATTTTAAAAAATTTAATTTTGATTTTGCATGCAAAATTACAGTATTATCATGCTAAAATTTCTTGGACTAAAAGCACAAATTTGCGATATTTTTCTTATAATTCTTTTGTTTTTTTTTAAATTTATTTGCATAACAAAGGTAAAATGAAATTAATGGATTAACTATCCTTAATTTTATTCGGTTAGTATTTTTTTAACAGAAAATTTCTAACTTAGTTTCTTAGAGTAAAAGAGAGTATCATGCATGATGACAAAAAATTTTTATTAGCTTACTTTGAAAAATAATATTTAAATAAAAAAAAGTTATATGAGTCATAAATTATGATGCAATTAAAACTTTGACAAGCATAAAGAATTAGTCAGTATTTATGAATACAGCATCTAAAATATTATTATTTATAAGTTTGAATTCTTTTCACTCATAAGTCAAAATAAATAAAAAAATTTTTTTTTAAATTACAAAATGAAATCTACGATCACAAATTTCAAGTTATCATGTGAGCTTCACATAATATATGATCATGAGATTCACGATTACGGATTTCAAGTTATCATGCACTATTTTTAAATAATTATTTGTGTTAATTAATTTGAGTCATTAACCAGTTTAAAACGGTTTGAAGCAATCACAAGACTTCTCTGTCTCTCTTTATATTATGATAAAAAAATTTTAACTCACTTTTTCTGGCTGGCAAACAAAGTTGTGTGTGAAGTAATGAAGTAACAACTACGATGTCATAGTTCTACGTTAACTTTTTAAAAACGTATCTTTTATGAAGTAGAATACGTATTAATAAAGCAATACTGGTAAAAGCTGGTCAAACTTTTTTAAAAGGTTCTGCTATCAAAGAAGCATACCTAATAACAATGCAATACTGGGAAATGCTAGTAAAAAAAAAATTCTTCAATTGATAATTTCCGATAGCCCATAATCTTTATTTTTTGCTCTGTATAATAATTCTATAATATTAGTATATATTATTATATATCCTCTGCATACTATATTAGTGCATATATCTCTATACAGATTACAACCAACAAAAAAAAGAGCACATATATATATTTTTTTAATATAGAAGAACGCTTGAATTATATTATTGGTCAATTATATCAAAACTTTTCATAAACTAGTGATATACGTTCAGACGTTGGTATATAAGATTTGGAGTATTGGAAATGAAAGACATTAGATAGAGTTCCTAGGATAAGATTTGAAAAGCTCCTTCTTTCTAAGCTAAAAGAACAGTTAAAACTAAACTCTCCGACCCGCCAAGAAGCAACACGGATTTAAACCGGACCGCCGCAAGAGCAACACTGGGGGGGGGGGGGGGACTGTTGTTGAGTCCTAATAGCCATTACCGGCCACGGTACAACCCTCTCCGTAAAAACGACATCCCGTCGTTTAGGGGAGGAGTCTAACCCCCTCCCCATTAGTGTGTCCTCCAAGTGTAGCGAGAACCAATCACCATTCCGGAAGCCTTTCAATATCATTTCGAGGTGTCCCCTGGAGGATAAGCTAAAATGCAAGAATATTGAGGGCCATAGCTATTTTTATTTTGAAATCAGTGACTATTTTTCATTGATTAAACAAGTGAATTCAATATATAAAGGAACAAATAAATCAAAATTCTATGTATCCTTCTATAATCCCTTTAGATGTTCTGGGTATTTAGGAAGCAGTTTCAAAATTCCTATTTAAAAATTTTCCTATTAAATTCCCTATTTAAAGTTAGAGTTGATGCTTTCAAAATTTATTAATAAATTTCTTAGGAAATAAAATGAACTATTAGAAAAAATCATTACTTAAAGCTCTCATGATTGCGAAGCAAAAGCAACTTACTCCGAGCGTTAACCATCTCCAGAGTATATATATATATATATATATATATACTGAAGGGACAAAATTCATGGAATAGCAATATGAAAATATACAGATGGCAGTAGTATCACAGCGAAAAAGTATAAATGCGCAGTTCGTTTTCCAGAGCTTTCATTTGTGTTCAAGTTATTCATGTGTGCAGGTTTTCGTGATTTATGGCGGCCCGACGAGAATTAACAGACTTTGAACGTGGAATGTTAGTTGGAGCTAGACGCATGGGTCATTCCATTGTGGATATCGTTAGTGAATTCAACATTCCGAGATCCACAGTATCAAGAGTGTGCCGAGAGTATGAAATTTCAGGCAGACAGCAGAAGACCGACTTGAGTGTCTTTACTGACAGCACGACATCGCCTGCAGAGACTCTCCTGGGCTCGTGAGCATATTGACTGGTCCCTAGACCAGTGGAAAACCGTGGCGTGGTCAGATGAGTCACGATTTCAGTGGTTACGAGCTGATGGTAGAGTTCGAGTGTGGCGCAGACCCCACGAAGCCATGGAACCAAACTGTCAGCAAGACACTGTTCAAGCTGGTGGTGGCTGCATAATGGCATGGACTCGGTCCTCTGGTGAAACTGAACCGATCATTGACTGGAAATGGTTATATTCAGCTGCTTGCAGATCACTTTCAGCCATTCATGGACTTCACGTACCCACACAACGATGGGATTTTTATGGATGACAATGCGCCATGTCACCGGGCCAGAACTGTTCGTGATTGGTTTGAAGAACATTCCGGACAATTCCAGCGCATGATCTGGCCACCTAGATCGCCCGATATGAATCCCATCGAGCATTTATGGGACATCATCGAAAGGTCCGTTCGTGCCCAAACTCTTGCACCATCCACACTTTCTCAATTATGGACGTCTACACAGACAGCATGGCTCAATATTCCTACAGAGGACTTCCAAAGACTTGTGGACTCGATGACTCGTCGAGTTGTTGCATTTCGCCGGGCAAAAGGAGGACCGACACGATATTAACAGTTATCCCATGATTTTTGTCCCTTCAGTGTATATATATATATATATATATATATAATGATAGAAAGAGAGAAAGACTAATTAATGTCTGAATTCTATTAAATTCACAATAGCACTCTTTTCAGACTGCAAAATACTGTCTATAGTCAACTGTCTACAGTGGAACAAAATAACAACCATGACTTTTTTTTCCTCCGCTCCTAAATGACTATTATTTATGTATTTACAAATTTGATATGAAGATAAATTATTTTTTAGAGATTTTCGTCCGTTTTTAAAATTGTACAGCTTGGTATTATTACTAAATTATTAAAAAAAAACTAATATTTTATGTTATAAAACAAAGTAGAGACCCTATAAAAAATTCGGATAGTTAGTTTTAAGGACTAATATATAATATCAACTGCATTGCAAAATTTTGGATTAAAAATGTATCTTTAGATTTTTGAACACATTTTTTTAAAACTTTGTTTCAGACCAGTTTTCACACAACTATATCAAAATCGCTAAAATCTTCTAATAATTTTTTTTCATATGTTTGAATTTTCAGTTTATTTTAAATAAATATTTATTGAACATTTTAAATATTTTAATATAAAATCAATATAGCTTAGATTCTAATACATTTATATAAAAAGGATTTCGTCGTATCATTTACAAATAAAATAAATTCATATCATAATATAATAGATTTAATAAATAATGTATTTTTAATTTACTATATAAATACCATTAAATCTATACGTTTTTAAGTATATCCGTTCTTTATAAATCAAATATTTGAAACAGATACTTACATTAAACAAACTGGGATCTTTTATCGATTTTCTTTGTTCTTTAACTATTCTTCTGAAATAAATAATTAATAAAATGTCATAAAATAGAAACACAGTGATTTGTCATTAATTCAAAACTGGTTCAAGACCCATTTGGTAAATCACGACGGACGCATGTAAGCGAAGCAAGTGTCATTTTGTGACTGATACTGGTGCGCATCAGTAATGCAGATGATCCAATATTGCTTAATTCTGTAACCGTATCTCATCGGTGGGAACGCACGAGCGCACAAAAAAAGATTATGGAAAAACCCCACCCCCGGCCCATTCTTACTCCCGCTTTAATAATGGACTTTTATAAAGTAAAAGGACACAAAAGAAACGGAGAATATTAATATTATTCATACATTACCGGCCTGTTTTTCATTTGGCAAAGTCTAATGAATATTTCAAAACATATTATTGAAGAAGACCAATGATATAAGCTTTCAGCTAATTCAAAAAAGAGAAGCGCTTTGTAAATTACTCATAAAAATTAAAATAACACCTAATTAGAACATTTTGTGAGAATTAATATTTTTATTATTCTTTCCAACGTGCATGTGTTGCATATTTAATTTCTGTGAGTTTTTAAATGTTACATCGTCTACTAGCACAATATCGGAAATTCATAGAGAATAATTTTTTTTCCTTATTTGGCAAGGCAATAAATGTATAAAAAAGGGTAATTAAATAAAATAAATGGCTGTCAGGTTTGTTTACATATATTTAAGTACAGGTAGGAAGTAATATAAAGCTTATTTTATAATATATCAATTAATTCTGAGTTGTATTCGAATTGATGTCTGTGCCGCTCTCTTTTCAAAGCTTACATGCTAAACCAGAGACTCCGACGTCAGATTTAAACAGCGAAAATCAACAAAAAATGTAGCCCAATAGTGGTATCGAACCTACTATTCGAACCTACTATTTTAAACCTCGTATCTCAGAACGTACGATAGAACACTGTAAGCTCTTAGTGAATATGAAATGTACAAGTTTCAACTTTAAACAGTTGACAATGCTGATTTTTCTTTTTCATTTCAGATTTTCTGCAGAATTTAACGATAATATTTGGTAAATTCTAACACCTTAGCATAATGACAAAATTCTTGAAGAATTTGGGCTGAAAACTTTGTAAAATAGTCGGTAAATAAACACCGCTTTAACTCATGTAAACATTTTTTTTTCAAATGTAAATTTAGACTTAGTTTCTGTGAACGACAGAATATATATAAATACATATATATAATAACTTTAAATCTAATTTAATTGTTTAAACTTAATTCATATTAACTTCATTCTGAAATATTCTCTTATTTTCTGATACAATTCTCGTTTTTTTATTTATTATTTACCAATTCTACATGCTCTAGAAAACTTATGAATTCAATTGAATTTATAATATGAATTTAGCCTATTCTAACACTCTGAGAGAAGGTATTAAAATCTTTAATGCTAACGACGTTCTTTTAATGATACCTAAGATTCTCTTTGCGAAATCGACTTGTGTCAAAGAAATTTCTATAAAAGTTGAAAAAATTAAATTATTGAAGGGGAAATTTTCTGTCTCTTTTTGTCGCGATGTAGACAAAAACATGTCGTTTCCTCTTTTGTTCTTGTAAAAATTATGTCATCTGGGATGAACTAAGACAAAGTTTGAAAAAATTATCTCTCTTCGGCCTCGCAAATATGTGATGCTCTGCTAAAAAATTTTCATACTCAACCACAAGTTGGCACATAATAAAAGATAGAGATTCTCTGGATATATATAATACATTCCTATTCTCTCAATACAATCAAACGCGCAAGCACACAAACAAACACTCATTATATATATATATATATATATTGGCATTCCTTGGTATTGTCCGGAATGTTCTTCAGGCCATATACACTGAAGTGACAAAAGTCATGGGATGACTGTTTATACCGTGTCGGTCCTCCTTTTGCCCAGCGAAGTGAAACAACTCGAAGTGTCATGATTGAGTCCACAAGTCGTTGGAAGTTCTCTGCGGGAATATTGAGCCATGTTGTCTGTATAGACGTCCATAATTGTGAAAATGTGGATGGTGCAGGAGTTTGGGCACGAACGGACCTTTCGATGATGTCCCATAAATGCTCGATGGGATTCATATCGGGCGATCTAGGTGGCCAGATCTTGCACTGGAATTGTCCGGAATGTTCTTCAAGCCAATCGCGGACAGTTCTGGCCCGGTGACATGGCGCATTGTCATCCATAAAAATCCCATCGTTGTGTGGGTACGTGAAGTCCATAAATGGCTGCAAGTGATCTGCAAGCAGCTGAACATAACCATTTCCAGTCAGTGATCGGTTCAGTTGCACCAGAGGCCCGAGTCCATGCCATGTAAAAACAGCCCACACCACTATGCAGCCACCCCCAGCTTGAACAGTGCCTTGCTGACAGTTTGGGTCCATGGCTTCGTGGGGTCTGCGCCACACTCGAACTCTACCATCAGCTCGTAACCACTGAAATCGTGACTCATCTGACCACGCCACGGTTTTCCACTGGTCTAGGGACCAGTCGATATGCTCACGAGCCCAGCAGAGTCGCTGCAGGCGATGTCGTGCTGTCAGTAAAGATACTCCAGTCGGTCTTCTGCTGTCATAGCCCAAGGAAGACAAATTTCGCCGCACAGTCCTATCGGACACGTCCCTTGTACGTTCCATATTGATTCCGTCAGTTATTTGACTAAGTGTTGCATGTCTATTAACATTGACAATTCTACACAGACGTCGGTGGTCTCGGTCGTTAAGTGCAGGTGGTCGCCCACTGCGCTGTCCATGATGGGATGGGATGTCTGAAATTTCATACTCTCGGCACACTCTTGATACTGTGGATCTCGGAATGTAGAATTCACTAACGATATCCGCAATGGAATGACCCATGCGTCTAGCTCCAACTAACATTCCACGTTCAAAGTCTGTTAATTCTCGTCGTGCCGCCATAAATCACGAAAAACCTGTTCACATGAATAACTTGAACACAAATGAATGCTCTGGAAAACGAATTTATACTTTTTCGCTGCGATACTACTGCCATCTGTATATTTGCATATTGCTGTCCCATGACTTTTGTCACTTCAGTGTATCTATAACATTTCAGAATATTGACCAGTTTTATATTGAAAATTATTGATTTCGAAGTTGTCTAAGCAATCCGGATTATAATAACTTATTAATAGCTCGACTGCGCACAGTTCTCTGTCTCATTAATTTGTTCAATACTTTTTTGTTCTTCTTTTGGTGGGGGTTCTAACAGTAAACGAAAATATAGATTTACTATGTCTTTTGATTAAGCGTTTGCAAATCAAGAGAAGAAGGAGCTAACGGTCACCTGAATTTATCAAATGGAACACTTTAGCGAACACTTTTTTCTGCAGTGGATTACAAGTTATAAAACGAAGTAGTTGTTTCTCTTTTTTTCAAATGTTATTCATAAAAAACCGTGATTGTTAGTCTTAAGAATAATATTTTACGAATAACTTAAGCCCCGGGGGGCAGGTCACTTCGTAATTGAAGATGAGATGCTACTGGATGGTGGTGAGATGTCTCCAGCCTGGTGGATATACTAATGGATGGACTTCCTATCATCGATGACGGGACGAGAAAGGTTGTACCGTGGCCGGCCATGGCCCTTAGGACTCGACCACAGTTCCTGCCAGTGTTGCTTTTGTGACGGTCCGGTTTAAATCCGTGTTGCTTCTTGGAGGGTCGGAGAGTTTAGTTTTAACTGCTCTTTTAGCTTAGAAAGAAGGAGCTTTTCAAATCTTATCCTAGGAACTCTATCTAATGTCTTTCCCTAGTGGTTTAAATCTGTGTGCCTTCGTGGCGGATAGGATATTCTGTCGTGACTTATCAGTAACGTAACGATATTTTATGTTACATCATAAATAAAGCTGTCTCAGCTAATATCCCTCATAAATGCAACATACGCCTTTAGAATACATTTATTACAGCGATTTTAGCATAGAATGTAATGATGAAAGCATAACATGGTGCCCACTGTGAATTAATGATATATTACACTAACTTGTTACATTTTATAAGAGATTTCCTTCCACTTCAGATAAGGCACTCAAAAAAGAAAAGAAATCACCTTCACACTTATCGTAATGAGCGATATTCTGTCATGTTCCTGTTACCGTGTGTCAAACAAGAAAATTTGCACATGTAGTAGCATACAGAATTTGCTACAACCGCGATAGCGAAAAAAAGTAACAAAAGAGGAATGAGGGTGGGTGAATCACACATGCGACAAGAATTTTAATCCGAGGGTCAGCCAGACAGCTCAAACGATTTTTCACCGCCTGTTTTGTGACATGCGAGGGAGGAAGGGAGGCCTCCAATTTGGAAGCTCTTTATTCGTCCCAAGATCTGTTTGATCGGATGCTAAGCAAGTGGTTAGCCGCAGATTGTTATCTTTTGAGGTTTGAGTACATTTTGCTTTAAACCATGCCATATTTTTTTCTCCACTGAAAGGGAGAAAAATGATGACACATGACATATTTTTGGCAAAGAATATGTGAGATAAGATTTATCTCAAATAAGAATGAATGAGGGAATAAAATTTCCGAAGCAGACGGTCCCTGCACAAACGGATACATGAAAATGATATATATTCTCGAAAAAGTAGATTTCTTTACATTCATAATGTTATTGAGTGAAAATTTCTATTAAAAGCTGCCCACTGTTTAAATGACTTATAATTTGAAAAATCTGTGTGGATAAATTATTAGTACCATTAAAATATTATTCTGAACTAAGCTATAATACTAAGGAGCAGATCCTGATTAAGGCAGGGGCATACGGGCATTTGCCCCGGGCTCCCACTTCAGAGGGGGCCCCAAATCGAATAAAAAGTTTATTTTACACTTTCTTCTTTAATGAACACTATTTATTACTAAAGTGGTGAAACGGAAAGGGGCGCCAAAGAAGTTTTGCCCCTGATCCCAATTATGCTGTCAGGCCCTGCTAAGGAGATTCCTTTATTAAAACCTAAGAAAAGATCAAAGTTTAAAAGTTCAACAAATACATTCCGAAATATTTTTGAAAAGGTAAAAGTGATGTTTTAGATACTTTCCTCTGTATAATATCAGCTTATGCACTTAGACTCGTAACTTATTAGTTTCTAGAGTAATAATTTAAAAAATCATTTATCAGTTTGAATAGAAAAGAGTATGGAGAAATAATGAAAATAAATAAACTATAAAATGGAAATAGTAATATATACTTCGTTTATGGAATTAATCCTTTAATTCGTTGCAAAAAGAGCTTGAAGATTTATATTTATAGAAACTATATCAAATCTTCGTTTAAAGGAGCTTACTTTACTTATGCCTTTTCTGGACGTTTAATCATTTAGTCGTCCAGGAAAGGTATTTATAATCTTCTCTTGATTAGCGTATCTTACAATTTTCAGAGACAATTGGGGAGTTATTTTTTTTTGTTTGATAAATCCTGAAATGTTCTATGGGTCATATTTAAAACAGAATATTGCACTTAAAATTGTACTATATAAAGTTTATGCAAAATATTTAATATGTAACATCATAGTTGTAATAAATATTCAAGTAATTTTTTGCTAATGCAAGTAAACTTTAAAGTACCTGACTGTTTTAAGTACTGGCAAGAATCAATTTCTTTCCAATTGAGTGCCAACAATTTCTATTAATAAATCGTAAAACTTGACTAATTTGACATCATTAATTTGAAAATTCGATCATGATGATAAATTGAACATAACATGATAATATAATGTGTTCTAGGATTTTTTTTTGTATTTATGTAAAGCTGATTTTATAATTCTGTTTCTGCTTTAGTGACTATTTCTATATGCATGAAAGTACTTGTCTTATCTTTAGTCTGAACAATTCATATGAATCACTCTTTTCCTTTGATTTATTCAATATTTGGTACTATCAATCTAGAAAAAGAGTAATTAGGGACGAACTAATGTCTTCGGTTTCATGTCGCTCACAATAGTCGGATTGACCGAGTTTGGTTATTCCTCTGAAGTTGGTTATTCCCTGTTCTGAAACAAGCATAGATTAACCCTTTGCACTCTGATGGAGCTTCTGACTCACCATTCAAGATTGTGCATCATTTTGACGTTTTGTTTATTTATTTTTCAAATTTAATTGTTAAAAACGCCTACATAATGGTTAAGAGATGTAGATTAATTTTTCAAAGAAAATCGACTTAAAAGAATTATGCATATTTTATTTTTCATAGCAATAAATAAATCTTTGTATTAGGTGAATAATTTTGCATCTAATTACTTTTCGGAGTGCAAATGATTAATATATCTGATTTGTAAACTTCTCAAGGGAATTTGATGCCAATATACTCATGATTATTTAAGTTCTTATTGGCGTGGACTAGGACTTCAAAAAGGTTGTAAAAATTCTTTAATGGAGTTGACGATAATCCAGTTAGCTAGATTTTTCAATATTAAGAATAACTATAATATATTCACAAGTAAAAAATTTTATAAATTGCAAAGGAAGAGATTTACAAGAAATAATTTCATATGATGAACTGAAAAAAATATTTCAAGTAATCCGCTGAATTGACGCTTTCTTGAAAAAATAATTTAATAACAAAATAGATATTAGGATATTCGGATAAAGAATACAGTAGGTTAACTCTAACAATCTTAAATAACATCAAAATTTGAAACTAAATAATCTTGAAAGGACATCACTTTTCTTTATAATAATTTACTTACATTGAAAATGCATTTATCTAAAAAAATAATAGTAAAAAAATTGGGAAATTCAAATTTAATATCAAAACAAAATTTGATAAATACATTTCAGCTGAATGTTAAAATTTTCTGAAATAAAGAATAAAAGAAATCTGAATGTTTCATTTGTTGCAAGATTAGGAATATCTCTTTGAAATTATTTGTTTATTCATAAATCGAAATATATTTTTTCATTAATCGAAAAAACTATACTATATGATAATGATTCTATACAAAGCATTTTAAGAGGCATTTGGTTTTAGAAAAGAAAAAAAAAACTCGCATTCATACGCTTCCTTTGTTTTTTTTAATTGATTGTTGTATTACAAGTAGATATCAATGCGATTAGCTCCATTTTGTACGATAATCTAATTATGTATTTTTAGAAACAATTTCTAATTCTTCGTCTGAAGTTCAGCAAATACTGGTTAGAACCTAATTTCAGAACCGTATTGAAAAATGAAGTCATTACATTTTGAAAATATAACTTTATTTGATAACCCAAAATACTATTGATATTATTATTATTTTTTTGTCACTATCTACCTGTAGCATTTATTTATCACGCACTTTCAACCAGGTAATATGTATACCGCCCCCTAATGAGATTCGATGTGTGGCATAAGATTGATGATGAACTGGTTAAATACAAGTTTTTCTTTCCTTGTTCTTTTCCCTGAGCTTTTGAAAAAGAAAAAAAGTGGCGAACAATAGAGACATTTGTACGACTTTCTCTCTTTGTAACGAACACGTTCTGCAAACAACATGACATCGCCGAGGGAATTTAAATCAGAGGTTGGAATACGGGCTGGGAAGAGCAAGGTGGCTTTTGTAAACAATGGCTCGAAATTCTTCCTGCGCTTTTCGACAAAGCGATGCAAGGACGATTTTGAATGGGTGTTTTGTAGAATTTGTTAGCTCTTCTCTTTTTGTCAGTAAATCAGAACCATCCATATCCCGATGAAAATAATCTCTCGTACGATACCGAGGACAATTTTAAAAGATTTTGTGGTTTGCAAAGCCCTGTTTACATTCATTGCTCGTTAAATACATATTATATTTTTTAGAAAAATATTGCTGGAAAACTATATATTATACTAGCATTCCCGTACCCGGCATTGCTCGGGTAATGGAATTAGTGGGGGATAACAGTGCTTTGTGCACTTAGTAACGAAAATGCCCTATTATTATTACTCATTACCTATAATTTTTCTAATTTTGGGAGGGTCCCGGGCCCCCTGAACTCATATATATATTCCCTTATCCTTAACAGTTCTTAAGGATCCTTTTAAAGTGTTGATTTTCTTTGCAAACGCAGGCCATCCACATTTTATTGTTATACCTATGTTTAAGCAAGAACTTCTTTGTATACAATAATTTGGGGATTTTTTTCTGGTGCTAAAATTATTAAGCTGCTTGATGAACTGACTCTGGAGCAATCTACATAAAATTAGCCGTGTGAAAAACAGTCTCCTCTTAAATCGATCCCTGCTACTTTTAATGGCTGTCTTTGTGACTTATTAACGGTTATTGCAAAGCAGCCTTTTACAGGAAAGTGCACTCTTCTAAATTGAAAAGGATAGCCCAACGGAATCAGTGGAATACAGGGTATTAAAACCAACTCTCCTCGAGCACATCCAGTAATTATCGCAGCTTCGATTACATACTTATTAAGTCCAGTTTCTTGTAGTCTGGTGCCATTGCATAACTTTGGTGGACAAAGATTTCTTAGTGGCATGCCGTTGCCTAAGCGGCATGCCACTAAGAAATTGTTGCCCCAACTTTCAGGTGAAGTATGTGAGGTGGAAAATCTGGAATGAATTCATAAGACGCGTAATTTTTGCTGGATTGCTTTCAAAATTGATCAGGGTGTGCCAAAGCAATGCCAAATTATATATAAAAATGTTTAGTCTCATTTTTATTTGTCAATGGATTAGATTTGTAATGTTGAAGAGGAAAACCCAATAAAGAACAAAAAAAATTAATGCACAATTTTTTGTCAGATTTTTACAATCTTTCACACGATTTTGAAAAATTTATCAAATGTTATGTAAAAAAAATTTGATTAAGTTTTATTGAAAAGTTTCGACGTAATTAAATATTAAAGCGAAATTTCGCCTCTCCGTTAAAAAATTTGCCAAAAAATTCAGTTTTAGAAATTCGATTTTTTAATTGTATTGCAGCATAATACATCGTATTGTCTTTCGAAAAACGTATTTTCTGTATTTTACCTACTAAACGTCTATTTTACAGGGCTGTTCGAGAAATAGACCCGTCAAAACGGACGTTTTTTTAATAAAACCTATATTTAATTTTTGCGTCGACATTTCGTAAAATAAATTATACCTCCGTGATCTACGATAGAAAGGTCATCCGATTCCACTGCGATATTGAGTATAAGTTGAACGGACACGTAACAATGGCAGTTTTAAAAATGCGGTTTTACGGGGCGAAACGGGACGCATTAGCGATCACTTCTCCGGAAGGCCGTGTTTCACTCGGAAAGTAGCATTACAGGTTTTAATTTCACATATTAAGGGGTTTTAATTAATTTCTCCCGAACTAATTGATATTTCGAAAAATAAACTATCCTATCTTTTAAGTTGGATCAAGCTGCAAGTGGTGTGTAAATCTTATTAAAATCGGTTCAGTAGTTTAGGAGTCCATCGCGGACAAACAACGTGACACGTAATTTATATATATTAAGATATCATGAATTTTCAAAATGTAGCAATTATAGGCAACTAGGGGTCTCCACCCCTTGCTCGCTTATGCTCGCCAACCCCCAGGTAGTTTTAATGCGGTTCCTCTAGGATCGGTTCGCTAGCTCACCCAGGGCCCGGCTTAGCCTAGTTAGAGCCCGGGGCAAAAACGTTTTTGTGGCCCCCTCTGCTTCACTACTTAAGTAATGAAGAACATTTCTTTAGAGAAGGAAACGTAAAATAAAATTTATATTCGATTTGGGGGCCTTTCACTTATGTGGAGGCCATGGCCAACTACCCCATATGCCCCTGCCTTAGTCAGGCCCTGAGCTCGCCATCTACCAAACAACTTTAGTCAAACAACAGATATATTGATATTCAATTTATTCCAAAAAAGGAAGAAAAAAAAGGATTAAAAATGAAATCTACTATGTATATTTCAATGTATCATGTCAGAACATCATTTATTGAACGGACAAGCACTCCGCGCTCGTGCGAGTTAAATTACATTTTTATTCAATTTTAATTGTTTAATCGAATGAGTCACTTGAGTATTGCAAACGACCATAAAAAACTTTGTCTCGCATTGATTGTTTAAAAAAAATATCCCATTTCCTATCTATTTCATTTCATATAATCAAGTGCTCAAAATGACATTTTTTAGTTTTTATTCGCTGTAGTCATTAACTTATTTTTCTTTAATCAGAGCTTTTGTAAATGGGATGGCACCACGTTATTAAAAGTAGATTTTTTTGTGATGCTCGGGCAGATAATAGAATTTTTATTTTTCTCCTACTGATTTTTGTTACGGCCAAAAACCTCATCCCAAAAACAACATCATGTTCTGACATGATAACAATGAAAGAAAAGAAAAAAATGTGAAGCAAAAAGTACACTCTCAAAAATCTTCTGCATAAATGTTCTTTGTAAACACAACAGTTTAATTAACTGTATACATCCATCAAAGAAACAATTTTTTTTAAAAAAAAGTGTGCTTTTTTATCATTTTTTTCAAATTTGGAAACTACATCACAGAAACAGAATAAGTATTTGGTATTTACAAAGAAATAAAGGTACTTTTGCACTAGCCTGCGCAAACACAAAAATCACCAAAGAAATTTGGCGGAATTTTACATTATTTCTCGATTTTTCTCTTGCACCCGGCTAACGGAAAAGAAAAGAAATAAATTCTGTGAAAGGAACTATATTCCTACTCAGTCTATTCAAAAATAAGATAAAGTAATGAAAGATACAAAAAATGTAAGGCAAAATGCACACTCGAAACTTGAACTTTAGAATGTTTGCAATAAGAAAGGTCCTTACATAGTTTCACAACTATGCTCCTGTAGTTCACAAACTTCGCTCCGTACACATAAAAGTTCAAGCCTATCTCGTTCATTACGGCTGAATCTTTTTATGAACTATTCTTGAGCATTTTCATTCAACCTGCCTTATCTTTTTCGACGGTTTCTTTTTCAAATCGATTCGGCACGATCTAAACTCTTCGTTAAAATTTTTGTCCGTTTGTCGACAGTTAATTTTTTGTTTAAAAGTTTTTCAAATCGAAGCAGGTAAAGCGTTCGCTTGATTTCTTATCAAATCGTGTGTTGATGTACCCGGCCGAAGTCGAAGTGTTGCCACATGACGATTAATAAATTCGGCTTGATTTTGCTTTTTACAATTGGTAACAGTTAGCCTTGAATACCTTTGATATATTATCGATTAGTCTATCGATGATAAAACTCAGATATATTTATGAAGCTTCCTAAAAGTGATTTTAAAATCATCCTAGACCAACGATTGGAAAAACAAAAGCCGTACATCGTACAAATCATGCCATTATCATGTTAAACATCATTGAACCTTCACATCAAGCTAATGATGAAAGTTCTTAATCATACAAATTTCTTTTTCACTAATAGAGTTGTTCTCTACAAGTTATTATTTTTATTTTGTAATGAAATATGCTATCAGTTTTTAGGAGGCATCTATTTATTGTATCCTTGATGTCGCTTGAATTTTGTTGTGGGGGTGGGAGAAGGTTTCAGTTTTTTGAAACCCTCTATGATTTCGTTTTTATGTTAAGCATAGTCGTTTAAAACTAATTAGGATTCTATTTCTTCTTTCTGAATAAAACCCAATATATACGTTTTATAGAGCTATTCATGGTGGTTCAATATCAGAGTCAAACTCATCTTCAGATTATTAGATTCTAATATTTCACTCCAATTGAAATTTTTTATCACTAGTATACTAAAAAATACTATTGAATAGATTCATGAAGCCTTTTGGATCGTTTCTTCTAAAATTTATAAATTAACGTGAAAATTGACTTAACATTTTATAGTGTCTGCAAACTTTGCAAACAAGAATATTTCAATCGATTTCAACTTAAAGATTATAAAAAGAATTGTAATTTGACCGTAGTTTTTTCTAAATATTTCTATACTATTGGAAAGTTTAATTAAATCTATTAAAACATTTCTCGTTATTGAAGCTGAATGATGACTTTTGACAAGCTTTATAAGTTTATATTTCAAAAGTATTTCTTTTCTTTGTTTTTTTCCTTTACCGCGGTTACATCAAATGTCTTTATGTTGTGTTTACCATCCCTTTCATGTCAATAATTTGTAATAACTTGGCGTGTAATTGATATAGAGACAAGATATCGCTGGAAACAGAAACGTGCCTATTTTTTGAAATCCGCGAAGAAGAGAGAGAGAGAGAGAGAGAGAATGTTCATGTTTTCAACCTAGACATATTTAAATGCGAACTTTTGTTGAAAACGGACAGCACGAGCATGTTTCTATTTTTAAACAAAAAAATATAATGCTTCATTTGTTTATAAAGTATTTTCCTTAAGGAAAAAAAAGGAATTCAAAGATATTTTTGAAAACCGTAATAAAAGGAGTGTTATTACTACATGTTCCTTATTTAAATAACAATAATGTTTCAAAACAGTTTATAGTAAAAAAATAAAAATATTGAAAGAATTGATTGTGCGTGAATCTTGAGCAGTCTTTTTGTTCTTTGCATTATAATTCACATCTTGGTTAGTCCGTCCGTCTGTGACTGGACAGGTTTTCAATGCAGGTTAACGATACGTTTCAGATTAATTGACAATGAAAGATTACAAAAGAAGAAAGATTGCTCAAGAGAGAGAAAAAAAATTAAAAATTAATGATTTTTGAAAGAAACCTTTGCGAAATTTAATCCCGATCCACCCACCAAAAGTCACTTTTGACAGGCAAAAATTAAGACTTCAGAGTTTAGTTGTTTTTTCCTACGTGCCGGGTTTTTTTTATGAGGCATCTTTTAGCTCAAGTGTAAGATATGAGGAATATAGCAGTGAAAAATAAAATTTTGCACGCTTCATTAAAGCAACGCATACATCTTTTCAAGCTTATAACCTCGACTGCACCCAAATTCTCGGCACAAACATCGTGTGCTTTATAACACTATTAACCGCCCAACGTAATAAATTAGATAAAAACAAAAGCTTTTAAAGCAGGAGACAAAAAAACTTAATTAATTATCCTCCTCTGTCAAGTGAGGGCAAGAAAAATTGTGCAATTAGCGAATACGTATATATTATCCACTGAAAAAAAGTTTGTGAGTCTCTACAATTCATCACGAATTATGTAAATTCGAAAATCATGTGGGGTAGTCAGAGTGCTCGTATTTAGAATACAAAGCCCTTTAGAATACACATTTCTATTTTGAAGGATTGATTGTTGTTTTAAATGCTGATGAGTCCTCGCATTCCTTTGAATAGAAAATATTTTCCTACAAAAAGGAGTATTTTAACTATTTTAGAAACTCTTGTACATAGAATTAATAGACTCTATTAACATTATTTATCAAGTATAATTAGATTATATGATAGTTTTTTGGGGTGAAAGTTAACAATAAATTAAAATTGGAACAACCTTTGCAAAAAGGAACTAAAGTACTTTTTGACATTATTTATTTATAAATTAACATATATAAAAGAATATGCTTCAATACCTATTCTTACTTCCAATTCTTTTTGATATTAGTTAATTAAATCACACGCTAACATCTTTAGAACCAGAGCATATCTTCAGTTCGGATTTTGGTATTTCAAAGTTCCCTAGACGATATCACTCTCACGGAGAAAAATAAACATGCAGTACCAATGCGGTTTTTTCTTACAAAAAAAAAAAAACACCCGCATAAAATTCAGTTTGTATTCGAAATGGCAAACCCAATGAGATCTTACAGAGGAGATCCAATGAGATCTTAAAACAATAAAACATCTAATAGTCTATTGGCCTTGTTTCACTAATAAAACGTTTGACGCAATTAATACCAGATTAAGAATTGGCACACATGACTCACACATAAATATTTGATGTTAAAGGAACCCTCACCCCGATATACATTCTGTCAGTTTCCTATGACGGTTCTTGGCATCTTTATAGAATGTCCACAATTTAACAATGAACGCATTCGCTATTTTCACTTTCCCCATATCAAATTAAAAGACATTCATAAAGTTCCCCAGCCCCATTTTTTTACCTTTTAAAAATTATTTACCTTTACCTTTTTACCTTTTTAAAAATGATTGGCTTGTACTTTTTGATTTAAATCTTAAATACCTTTTAGATTGTGTTTTACTATGCTATCAATTTTTCTAGATTTTTATATGTTGACATTTGAGGAAAAATGACGCAATTTAAAAAAATTAAAACTTTCAAAATAAGAGTAATTCCCCCAATATGTTTAGCGCATTTTAATTAAAAATAGTTCTTGCGCCAATAAACTTTATAACTCAGAGTTTTATAGTACTTTGATTTTAATTTTTCTGATATTCATCATGCCGCGGAGGTTCTGTTAGTTTTAGAAATTAGTGCCTTTATTTATTTTTTTCACGTGATTCAAAATCATTCAATTCTTTTTTAATAATAAATGTGTATGTCTGCGCTTCTACTTGTGTGTATTGACCTACTACAAGGTGGGTCGTTTGTTATACAGTTACCTAATATGACACATATATGGAATGCAAAAAGGTGCACCTCAAAACGATTGTGCTTTTGGAATTTTAACTAGAATCTTAATTAGGATTAGGCTGTATTTTGGCGTTTTTTCATGATAATTTCAGAAATAGTAATATCTAAAAATGAATTTTGAACTGTTTTAATATTTAAAGTTTTGTCTTTTTAATTATAAAATTTTTGTAGTCAAATATAATTTTCCTAAATTCTAAATTTTTTTAAATAATTGTCTTGTTGATTAATTTCCAGCAAGAGATTACATTATTACCCCGAAATTATAAACTGCTATGAATTATTTATCAAATAATCAATAGCATGATTTTCTTCAATTGAAAAAGGAAGAAGAAGGATTCTTTTTAAATCTATATATTTTACAAGATAAATAAAAGAAAAAATAAAATTACAATACAACTATATTTAGAAAGTAGACGAACAGTACATTTTTGATAGTTCATGAGTTTAAAAAAATTCATACATGCAGTTGAACAGAAAATATATAAGCTAATTGAATAACACAACTTGAATGCCTGAAAATTTAAAATCCTCATGAACATGAATCAATATTTACATGATTTAATTAAAATTAAGAATAACCAATGAGTAGCCGGATGAACCTCCAATGAATAGCTGGTCATGAAAGTCGACAAATTCATAAATAAAATAAAGTTGTTTTGTATATTAAGAAGCAAAATAAGCAAATATACGCAAATGTTTGCAATTACAATACTGTCAGATAAACATTGCCTTATCTGCCGGATAAACATTGTTCCTGAAAAGCAATTAAATTCATCGCTTATCGTCCCTAATCCAACAGGCGATGACAAAATGAAGACAAATAGTGTGCTTCAAAATCATCCCATAAATTTGTTTTTTCAAGTTGCGCACCAAAGTGAAACGCGCATCGAAGAAAAAATAATGTCAAACTTGTATCCGGTCGAAAATAGACGTTAATAATTCAATAATTTCCTGCTTTTTGCTGATAAAATCGTCAGGTGCTGGATCTTACTTCATTTAGTGTCTACCTGACTGAAATACTTGCAAGTGCTACATTACTTATTCGTTTGTCTCGTTAGGGCGCGATAACATCAGGCCTGTAAATAACCACAAAGTACTTAACTTGTCAACGACTTCCAGAGAGCTTTAGAGGTTCCACGGGGGTTTATTGGATGTGACGAATTGTGTCTTTTGTCACTCCTGGTATTTCCCAAAGGACAAGGTCAATGGGGGGAAAGAAGAAAGTGTAAATATTTAAATATGGTATTTGTGAAGATGACATTTTTTTCATAATTTATTTTAAAGATCGATGTAAAATAAAAGATAGTGAAACTTGAAAAAGAACCAGGTTAGTTCGAAGAAAGGAATAGCCAAGTTCAGAGATTACACTCCTAAATACTTACGGAATTTGCTTAGATTATCAGGTCTTTACCCCTTTCTAAGACGATGGGATGTATGTTTACCTCCAAATTGATCAATCTTTGTATACTATGTACGTTCTCCTAAATTCTGACAAACTTTTCAATGAGACAAGAGTTTAAATGCTTTATTTCCTTATCTCACAAAAATGGTGCACATCATTTTATTACTTAATTATTAATTTACAAAATTAATTAATCAAATTAAATTTGCATACTAATCTTTTTAATCTCTTTTTTTTAGCCATTCTTAATTTTAAAAAATTAATGCCATGACTAAAAAAAATGTCTTTTAAAAGGTTAAAACAAATTTTGAAGCATAAAATAATGCTTTGATGAAAGTTATTATTTATCACATTGTGATGTAAAAACTTAAAAAACAGTGACAATGATAAATAATGAAATTGCTTTTTCTAAAACTGACATTTCAATGACATAAACAATCGTTAATATATTAAAATAGATATAGTTTTATAAACTTACGATTTTGGCAATCGAATAACTAAAGTTATAATTTGATATATATATTTTTTGCACTTTTATAGTAAATAATCACCATATTAAGTTTTCTGACTACTTCGAATTAAATAAATAACCAGTAAAATTGAATGTAAGTGAATAAGTAAATCCAGTATGTAATGTTTAAAAAAACTATGTCGCTGCATGAAATTAAAAGGAAACTCTATATTATACGATAAATCACTTTTCTAAAAATATAAATATTTGTTTCTTTTCTTTTTATGACGAAGCTAAAAGAAAAAAAATCCTGATAAAGCTGAAGAAAAAAAAAAAAAAATCCCACAATATGACAATATAACAGAAAATTGAAGGAAGCGAATTTCCGAAGATTTTTAAAAATAGATATTGTATAAAAAGCAAGAAAAGGAACAAACCTACTATATTTGTATTGATAAACAAATTCTTTATCATTCAATACTTGAGAAAAATAAAACGAGTATATTAATATATATTGCGGCTTCGTGCTTAATTGATATATAAAGCAATTGATGTTTTACCATAAATTTGATCAATAACTAATTTCTAAGCCATTAGAAAATTTATACTTCCAAATCGAGGGTAAATTGCTTTAACTGACTTAAATAATTATATTTGTTCGAATCCTTAAGCCTAATAATAATAATAATTCTAAATTCTAAAGTTTTTAAAATATATTTTTTTATTGATATATTTTCTAAAATGTTCCTGAAATTAAGCCATTTAAAACAAAAGTATTTCAATCTCCTGAGACCAATATTGGTCGAGCTATGAAGTTTAGAAATTTTTTTTTTTGACCAATCAGTGGCCATAGTCAGCAAACGCCTCCTATTGGCTGACGGATCTTCCTCAAATGTTCAAACTATTTTCTGAACTCTGCTTGTTCATAAACGAATGCACTATTTAAATTTAATTTTTGGAAACGAAAAATTCTGTAATGGATATTTAATATATTAATTATTTGCATAATTAAGATAATCATGCAGTCTTTTGTCTTTTCGAGAAAACTTCTAGGTTAATTTTTTTTAAAAAAATGTAAAGAATTTTAAAATTTAAATAAGAAATGAAACATAAATAACTAAATAAAAAGAATTGCAATGATATATTTATACAAAAAAGAAAATTCAATGGTACTTTTAAAATCAAGGTGATTTTTTTTTTGATAATTTTTACTTGAAACTAGTAATCTAAGACAAAAGACGTGAAAATAAAACATTATGAGAGATCTGATAATACTATGGTTTTTCTACGTCATTCTTCCATGTGCCATTGCTCATGAACCACAGATTGAATGGACCGCTTAATTGATTTATCCATAAATTTGATTTCTATTCCTTTTTTAGACTTTCATTTAATGATATCTAAGCTTGTAAATTTCATGGTTGTAAAAATGGAATTTTTACGATCCTATTTTTCATTTACCTTCAGGCGTTACTCCAAAATTCTGAAATTTTGCATATTTTTTCACTCCCAGCTAGGATTAAATAATTGCGTTATTTTAATATTTTAGGAAATAAATTAATTAATTTATCAATTTTAATTATTTATTGGTTCTGTGCAAGATTATGGGAAATTTGTGATAAATTTGAAAGTAAAATTCGATTATTATAAGTAAAAAAAAGTATTAAACATTTTAAGGTAGAAAAACAAATAGTATTTTTAAAAACTATTTACTATTGTACCAAAAAAGTATAAAATAATTCATGAAGTTTGAGTGTCTAAACAAAATTGTAAAAATGTAAGGTTGAAAATAATATTATGATAAAATTTAACCGTAAGGAATATAATAAATGAATTCTTTTTTTACTCATTTAATAGTAAAAACGAATTATAAATGTGATAAAAACTCATTAACAATTTTATTCTAATCAGATCAATAGTTTAAAAAAATATTCTGCTTTTTAAGACACTGATAAACGTGCTTTTAGAATTCCTTTTATTTTCATTCGTATCAAAATGTTTTCTAATACTTTTTAACATCATATCGTTTTGCAGCATTATCTATATAATCAACATAACTGTCACTGACTATAAATGTATTGCAAACAAATTTAATTATATAATTTTATAGGTTTTCCATGGCTTTTATTACGAAGCATTCTCATGAATGTCAAGAACTTTATAAATTTTAAATCGTCCGATTCTAATTAGCCGAATTTTGCTGCGTGAGAAGAATCCACTAATGTTGAGTCCGATTCAGCATATCGGGACTTCTCAAATCCGAAGAGGATGTCACCCACAGTGCAGCCTACGTGCATTGATTGTGGAATATATTGACAGGTGTTCTTCATCCTCGAAAACAGAAGATCGTAATTTAGAGGGCGACATATCTGCCGGACAAATCTCTGTCGCGAGTTATAAATCTGCGCACTGAAAGACCTGTTGGCTATTACTGACTTCCTTCCGTTGTTTCTCAGCAGGCAGCATGTGAACAACTAAATGCAGCATACGGATTTCACATGATGTTAGTTTCATCTATAGGAAGCACCCTCATCAAAAGTGGCCCTAATAGAAAAAATATTATTGCTATCAATATCAGAGCTATTTGTTTATTGTTGCTATTTGTTATTAATTTCGATTTCTAAGAAGACAGATGTTAATTATTCATTAAAAAGTATTAGAATTATCCACTCGAAATTCTTGATCCAGATTTTTTTAGAATTGGGATACAATAGTCCGTATGATATTCATTTGCACCCTTTCTTTAAATAGTTTCATCTATAGAAAGCATCT
>JAOUZG010038069.1:3329084-3345719 GCA_026289955.1 Argiope argentata | reverse complement strand
AGATAGATAGATAGATAGATAGATAGATAGATAGATAGATAGATAGAGAACTAATAGTAGGAATTGAAAAAAATCGTATTGAATTATAATAACACGTTAAAATATAAACATAAAAACGGGGTAATACATGTATAACTTGCATGATTAAAAAATGATAAGAACTGGCATGAAAATGAAAGAAATTAAACTGTTTTTCTACAGAAAAACTATTAAATTTTTGTAATTAAATTTAAAGACGTTAATGTTCATTAGATATTTCTTCTTCATATATGCATATAGGCATGGATAAGCATATATGAAGATACACATATTATAATAATCTGAAGAAGCAAATTTAATTTTAAAAAGGGGTACACCATACATTAGATTCATCTGATATATCATATCTTTTTCCTACGGCAATGAATTTAGTAATAAATAAGTAATTACCTAATTTATATGTTTTGGAAAGTGTTGCAACTCTAAAGTAAAACTTTTAAATATCAATGCCTCAAATAAAGATTGGAAAATCTGAAAAAAAAATTGCAAGTTAAATTAGAGCGAGAACTTACTTCATTCGCTTGTTAACAAACAAAATTTTTTTTGAAATTACCGAATTATAAAAAAGGATATATTGAAGCATTTGGACTGAATAATCATATAAGGAATATATTTGGATCATATAAGGAAACAGCTGCTTACACCATATAGCATCTAATTCTACGTCATCAAATCACACTGTGTTTCTTTCTGTAAGATGTATAGTGGATTCAAAGACTAAATTGTTAAGGTACAGTGAATTAGTGAAAATATGTTACTTCATTCAAAGTTAATTTGTCCAATACTCTATCATAAATATATTAAACAGATTTCAAAATAACTGAAAATAAAAAAAAGAAAAGCTCTTAGTTCTTTTATGATTCTTAATAAAATTTCCAAATTAATATTATCTTTACAAATTTTATTCAAAACAATTTTATTGCCCAATTTTATATAGTCTTCCACTCATTTTTCAGCTGTCTCGTCTAATTTAAAGTAATTTATGCAAAACTATCATTGGTGATATTATTTTCTCCAAAAATTAGCACGAAGTTTTCAGCGCAGAAAGAAGAAAAGTAGATGTTTTTACCTGTTTACAAAACCTCATTACTGCCAAGTCTTCAGGCCTCTACGCATACACAATTCGGTTATGATGTAATTACTGCATAGTATTGAGCATCCTGACAGCTGTTTTGATGCTAACTAATGGACAGTCGACACTCGTCGCTGCAGGAGTGGCTGTCGCAGCAGGGAATCCGATGTTTTGCTTTTACTCAGTAGACTTTTCACTTTTGTTTTCCCAAGTTCAATTTAAATCTTTAACAATGCGTGAAGTTAAAATATGTCATGTAATTTAAAAAGTTGCCACTTTTGTCACATAACAAGGACTCTGGGTTATGTCTGAATTATTTTTAATGAATTTCTCCGTAAATAGTTTAAAGCCCTCATAACTTTTGAATTTTTTTGAACATTTTCTTACGTTCTGTCATTTTTAGTTGCTAGTGCTGAGCACTTGCTGTTCTTTCCATTACTGTTTTTTTTCTTTCGGGAAAGATAATTACATTTTTCCACATGAGAAATGTTGCTTAATTCTTTACCGCATATTGATCCATATATGGTATTGCAGTTTTGATTCAATTTTATTTTCCAAATTAAGTATTATAAAATAGTTCAAACTATTTCAATCCGTCAAATATATATTTAACAATAATAAAACGCAAAATAATTGTCTCTAATTTTATGACATTTCGAAATAACCTCACTTTTGTGCAAGTGGGTGAAAAAGATGAATTGAAGTGCGAGCAATTCATTTTCAAAAAGCGATAACAGAGCAAAACATAAAGTACTTTTTGACAAAAAAAATATTTACAATGAGCCGATATACTCATCTTTATCAATGGATAATAATTTTTCCCACTATTCAACTGTTTTCTATACTATATATGGTTCCGTAAAAAGAAATCCAAAATATAATTTTTTTCTTTTAATACGTCTTTTTGATAATTAAATAAAGCCATTTCCGCCATGAAACAATTTTTTTCAACTCTTTATTAATTCATGCAGTAAAGGGCTAAAGATTCATGAAATATGAATCTTTACAAATGTCTTGATTTTAATTTTTGAAAACACGTGCATCTATTGCAGAATTAATTTGCTGAGGGCGATTTTGCAGTATTAAACGAAGTTTTTAAGTTGTAGAGAGTTATTATGCATCGATGATCTTGATTTAGAGTTATTACCATATTAAATCTACAATCTTTTTTTGAAGATATATAACGATCGAGAGTTATTTTACAGTTATTATCCAAGACATAAATTGCAGACATTAAGCTTACAGAGATTTGTTAAATCCAATACAAAATAATCCTGTATCATAGATTCTGAAAGAAACCTGAAAAGCCGTTTTATCCTCAAAGGAAAACATTAGTTAAGTAAAACTGAATATTTCTCTGCATTAAAAGACTGGAATAAAAACGATTGTGGCCTGAAGAATTTATCAATGCAAGGATTTAAACAGATATAAACAATAATTAAAAAACAATTATAGTAAAATACCAAAACTTATGGAATTCAAATGCCATAAATGCAGACAAATATGTTGAAATTATTAGTTATCAAAATAATGTATAGTAACTAAAAGGAGAAGACGTAGCTTTTTCCGGAACGTATATGAAATAAGTTATTATTTAAATTTCTTTATTGTTGGTGCTTTATTTTCGTTTTCGGGAGTCTCAACGTCTTGGAGTTTTGTGGCCACGTGAGATTAATATGTTCAAAATTCAGACTCATTACAAAAATTAATAAATGAATCCTACTTTGATTTGCTACCTGAAAGTAGAATAACGTTGTTGTACGTTCGACCTAATTTTTTAAAATGATTTAGTCTTTGATTGAATTCTTAAAATTATATTTCAGCGACTTATGAATATTTGTTATAATTAGTATGATTAACCAGTTATTATAAGCAATGACTTACGGTTATTGTTATCAATAACCGTTCAATGTGATAGTTCGATTTTTATGGTTATTATTGATAATAAACGATAAATCTTGTTAACCTATAAAGTATATTTTAAAAAGTATATATATTTTTTAAAAAATTGACCTATCCGATTTAATGAAACACCATTATTTAGATGACTGTTTTTTGGTGGATTCATGATTCGAATCTCGAGCATCAAAAATAGAAAGAAAGTTTTACCGAAATTAGAAAAATGTTATTGGCCCAACTGTCGTCTTCGTCATATGTACCTAAAAATTGACAGGAATTTCATATTATTTCTCATGTATTCTGAACTAGATATAAATGTAATTAATCCAAACTATTGCCATTCAACTATATCCAAATAATAATAAAAAATATTTTTTTAATATAGAATATTAAGTAATAATAATAATAAAAACACAGAGCAGTTGTTTTTCAATAAATCTGAACTTTATTCGATTATCAAATATCATGTCAAAGCAAATACAAATTAAAATATGTATTAATTTTTTTTTTTTTGTTATTTACTACAGTTGTTATTACTAATATTTAAAGTTATTACTAACTAAATAACTAAAGTTATTATTACTAGTATTAATTATTACTAATTTTTAAAGTTAAATCTAGTGAGATATAAATTTTTGCGAAAGAACTTGTACAGAAATTATGACGGAAAAATGCAAATTCTTTCAAACTTTACCCACATATTATTCCCTTTAGAAGATCCCAGAAACTCTTTAATAATGCAATAAATCTGTCTTGGTGTTTAATAATCGATTTGTTAGTTGTTTTTAAATATGTTCTAGAATATTGAATTGAAGAATATACAAATTGGATTTTCATTATATATATATATATATATATATAATATAATATGAAAATCCATTTCTTCTTCGTATGTATATATATGAACATTTTAAATTTGTGGTTGATATTAAGGGAAGGAATTTTAATCGCTAAAAATATTTCTTACCTCCATACAAAGTTTAAAAAAGGGGTTTTACATGAGTTTTCGTGAAATGCATATCATGGAGTGTGTGTGTGTGTGTGTGTTTCATTTTCTATATTTTGTAATTCTCGTCCAGTTGTGCAAAAGAAACATTATCTTCAAAACAATGCCAAAATTTCTTAATCCGTAGATAGCTGTGAAAAGCTACAAAATGGAGATTTCATGGAATGCTCCTAACAGCAGCTGATATGTTTTGTTCAGTTTTCCTGGATTCTGTTACAAGAATTTAAATTTTCAATATAAAAGAACTAGAAATTTATATAAAATAAATTATTAATTAGATAAGAAACTTAATCATTGTCATAAACATAATTTTGTGAAATAAATTCCCTTCATATATCGTCAGATTCAAAATCATCGAATTTCTCGCTTTTAAAACAATTTTAAATCTATTTTAAAGCAAAGCATTGAAATTTATGATTAATTCGCGTATTTTTGTAACAAGAAATACGTGTATCTTAACATCACATTTAATATTAACAACTTTCCTGATTATCCCGAGTTATCTCGGTTCGTGTAAATTGTAATTCCTTATCATCTTTAGAATAATCGGTTCTCGCATGATATATCAACACGATTTGTTTAATCATTTTCATCTTCGGACCGTAGCTCAAAAAGAAAGAAAATATGCTTTTTCGATTGGTAGTTTACAAAATTTTGTTGGAAAAGTTTGGATGAAGGATTGGACGCAAATGTGTTTTCTCAATAATTTTTATGTTAGCTGTTGGGCAAGTAAGGATAGTTGTATTGAATAAAGAGTAATAAAACTAGTGATTGCATATGAAAGAGAATTAGTGTTAGAATATTTCTTTTAATAGTGATTGCGTGGACTCTAAATATAGTAAAATATTATTTGACTTTATTCATCTGTTCGAAATAACTCAGGAGAGTAATTTAACAATGTGCTTTAACTATAGGTGATTAAACTAGTGCTTTCATATTTGTAAAAAAAAATCTATTGAAAGAATATTCGTTATACTTTGTTTCGATAACTTATATTTATGAGACATATTTTTTGTAATTGATCTAAAATTTTTTTAAGGAATCGTTTATTATTTATCATTTATCATCATCAATTTTAAAGACAACAATTATTATACTGACAATAGGTAATTTTATATTAGAATGAATTTGGCAACATTCTTTCTGAAAAAACGAGAAATAGAAAGGGAAGTTGCAGTAGAAAGAATCTTCAGAATATTTTTTTTAGAAACTGCTTTTTTTAAATTTAACATATCGAATGAAAGATCTTTTTACATTTTACATTTTTTATCTGGTGATATCATCAGTATCAGTAGTCATATATTTTTAAATAAGACTCGCAAAAATAAAATTAATTTAGCTATAAAATATAGCTAAAAATATTTAGTTTTAAGAATCATAGTATTCATGCATATCATTCTACAAATACATACTTGCAATGCGATGTAAAACAAATACAGCAATCCAAATGCTATCAATAGCAAGTAATTACTTTAAAAACCATCTTTCACCATCAACAAATGTAGACAGCATTCCCCGCAAAAGGGAACAAAGACAGGGAAAGGCAAAAGAAGAAGAAGAAAAAATCAATTTTCGACTTGTTTGATGCGTGGTTGTCACTTTGGACAAACGCATGTCGCTGCAAGCTCTGTTCTCTTGTCACTAAGACGTAAAAACCCTGTTATTACCCGAGACGGATGGCCCCCACCGAAGACCATTCACTGTGAAATGCTTATCTCAAGATTTAATTACCGAAATCTAAAGTCTATAACTGTCCAATGACTGCAGCAGCGTACACCGGCATAGACATCCTGTGGAAACCCTAGATTTTTCACGCTCTGCGACTATTAGTTTTATTCTCTTGCTTACACGTTGGAATTTTTTTTTGTATTTTTTTGAGATTTTTTATTTATTATTTACTTGCGTCTCGGCACATATTCTTGCGGTCGTGATTTGAATTTTCAACCCGTTGAATCCCTTAAAAGTAATTTTTATTTTTATCGCGTTCTTTTTTTATTTTCTTTCCTCCTAAAGTGTCCATTGTTCCAAGTGAACCGAGACCAAAAACTTTATAATCCCCAAGATAAAAACTTTTTTTTTATCTCTTTAAACAAAAAACTTAAAATAAATTTCTAATAAAAAAAAACCTTTCGGTTTACTTTGGCGTAGATGTTTTATTTCCCCGATGAGTGCCTGAGTTATATTAAGTGCTTTAGAAAATCATTTAAAACGGATGTTTCTCATTTCTTTTCTTCTCCTCTGCTACCTCCTAATGTTTCATATATCTTTGTTATTGAACATTTGACAAGCTGAACTTTCTGGCAAATCTGTAAAACGTGCTTAAAACAGAAGTTTAGTGATAGTAATTGTGTCATTACTTCAGATATATCTTCATATGAGGTGCTGCATTAATCTGAGCAAAGATAAAGAAATCAACAGACAGTTGTTATTTGATTTGACAAATCAACTTCTGGGGTAATAATTTTTAACCTCAGCTGATTCAATAAAGAAAACTCTATGGTATTAAGATATATAGATATAATTTTTAATCCTTTATAACAGGGATGCACAACCTTTTCAGGATGAGGGGCCAAAATATGAAACAGGATCATGTCGAGGGCCAAAGCAGCACATGAATGTTAAAACATGTTATAAACGTGAAAACACTGTTTTTTATAGCAATATGCATGAATTGCAATTATTACTGTGTTTTACTAATGCATACATTATGCAATAAATAAAGGAATAAAACACAAGCCTTATAGATATGATTAAAATACTTTATCTCCAAAAAAATTCCTGCTAAAAAGGTAGCAAACTTGAAATAGAATAGGAGAGGAAAAATTTTTGGTAATTATACAGAGAACTATTTTGAGAAAAAAAATAATTATCAAAGTGAAAATTAATGAGGTGGCTAGGACTGAATATTTGAAGTTATAGATTCTATGTTAAGATTAAGATTGGTTGTGGCAATACATAAAACAGAAAAAAAGGCCCTCAGCTGCCATTCTATTTCTTATTTTAAATTTGTTTAAATTACTTAGTGGGAAATTTTACTCACAAATTTAAGTGCTGCCAAAGAAAATTGCACATGTTTTAAGCACGAAAATTCCTAGGGTAAGTGTTTATAAAATTCTAATATCGGTTTTCTTTTGAACTGATTTTTGAAAAAATCAGAATTCTGTAAATTAGTTAAGGCTAATTGTATACTCTCAGTCACTAGATTTACATCAACAGAAAATGGAGAAGAAAATACGTCGATTTTTTGACACTTTTCAAAATCTGAAAATCAATCATCAAATGCATTACGCAGGATTTGAATTTGTTTATCATACTACATTTTCACGTCTGGAAATTTTTCAAGTCCACGAGCTTCTCCTATATGAAAACTCTTACTCGCAGGTAACCATGACAGGAACAAACTGAAAAGCCGCCTAATAAAAAGTAAATAAACGTGATGAACAACTGTAAATTATTCATTCTGATGTAGAATCGTTTTCGTATCAGATTTTTTTCCTCTTTGTTTGAAAAACTCTCATTTCATTTTAAATTTCCTTATTTTATTAATAACATTCGCGGGTCAACTTCAAAGGCTAAGCGGGCCAATTTTGGTCCGCGGGCCATAGGTTGTGCATCCCTACTTTATAACGATTTATTATTTTCTATAAATTCTTAGCCTCCTATTACAGTGACCATCACAATATTTTACAGTGCAGTTTTTAATTATAGAATTATTTTCAATATCAACAAATAACGAAGATGAGTTATAATCATATTAACTTTTCCTGTATTTCTACGATATTAAATTTTTTGAATAAGTTTAACTCCCAAGTTTTTAAAGTAATTATTGCCAATAATGTACTTCAAGTATATAGTTTTGGTTATATTTTAATGTTCCATTTTAAGACTCAAAAAGGCTATTTAAGACAGACTTCTTACTTCTGAACCGCGGTCAGATGATGAGAATGACAATTGAACTGGATTGAACTCTTCAAACTTCAACGCCACGTCAGTTTGACAATTGACCCGAATATTTCATCATCCGTTAGATCTGCTTACACGACGAATCATCAGTTAATTCGATCTGAAACCAACACCATCAAACACTGCAGCAGTTTGAAATACTTAATTAAGTTTTAATTACAAAGTCGACAACAGAACTAGAATCAGGTACTCTCTTTCAACCAATTCGTGCTAAAAATTCAAAAAGCTAATGAAAGCAAAAATATAATATGTAATTTATATTAATTATGAATAATAAACTATACACTTAAATCAAATAGTTTTGGTAAGGATTCAGCCATTCATTTTTATATTAGTAAAATTAATATACATTAGTTCACAAACTTACTAAGATTTTATTCTCAAAAAATTGAAAGAAAATTATTCTTTTTATTTCTGTTTAGGGAGCAATTTGATATTGATGTGTTTAAATTTTCGTTTAAATCAAATTAAAAAAATAATTTCATCGAGAGGATTAGCGCTGTTTTAACATTTCCGGTGAAATAAGCTGCTATTCTTTAGAGCCTTAGAAAATCCGTATTTTAACTTGTAAACTGCGGAGTATAATGTGAAAGTTTTCATTAAACTTAATTTTAGAAGCTTTTCTAACTATTAAAAACTCTGTAATATTTCCCGAAGAAAAATTTTCAATCAATAATAACGTTACAAATATAAAATTACATCTACAAATATCAAATTACACCTATAAATATACAATTACAAATATGTAAATTACACTAAAGCAAAATGTATAAATTATTACAATTACACAATTATTATAATTATACAAATTATTACAGTAACACAATTATAATTATTATACAAATTATTACAATTACATAATTATTATAATTTACAAATTATATAAATTACATTTTTAAATAAATTGCTATAAAATATAAGATATGATCATATTTAAACCATTCCCTAGATGATGTCAAACTAATTTAAGCAAGATTGAAAGTTGTTCTGATACGTGTCTCAATAATTTCTAAACATACGCATTGCGGAGTGATAATCCTTTCAGTTTTCATTTCGTAAAGTGAAACAGATTAGGTGATAATATACCAAGAGAAAATAATTTAAGAAAAAATAAATCTTGGGAATGTCCCTTCAAAAGTTATAAAGCGAAATAAAGAATATTGTTATTTATTCATTGTATCTTATTACCATAATAGCTTGCTTTCTCTGACTTTAAATTATTAATATTTAATTATCAAATTCTAAAATGAAATTAAAAATAGCGCAGTTCACTGAGCAAAACCTAAAGGAAATTATTAATAGAATGTACAATATCAAACTGCTGATTATTTTGGAATTAATATAATTAAAATATCGAAGAAAGCAAATTTATCTTTTATTTTGTTTGTTTGTTTGTTTGTCTACAAAGTTTCAGAGACTTTGATATGGCTAAATGTATTTTTTAAAGCTATGTTAAGATAAACGTAAATTCCAAAAAATATTTCCCAAATATTTTCTAAAGATAGCTTTAAGTTTGAAATTTATATGATAAATACGTTCATGAATTTTATATGAATTATTATTGCTTTTCTGATGTTAGAAAAAAAATTGAAATGAAAGTTTTATAACTTTAAATAACAAAAGTAACAAGAAATTACTTTATTAAAATAGATAAGGGTATACTTGTCTGTGTTTTTTCCCCTTAAACATTATTTCTTATTTTAAGGAAACTTTAAAACATTCCAAAAGATTATCTACACTTTAAAGGGATTGTTTTTTTTTCCACGTTTTAATTTCTCTAAAAAAGAACATATAACAAATTGAGTCTATATTGTGAAAGAATTGTAATAATACTTGGAATATTAATTTCAGTTATACAAAAAAAATACAAAATTGTGAATTCAATTATTAATAGAATGGATTTATTCAGGTTTCTGCATTAAAGGTAAATGATTTCTTTACCCTTCATATCCATGAGAAAAATTCTTTTGCTATTTTAAAGGATTATTTTCCATTTTCTACTCTTTTCTGAAATTTTTCTAGTTCTTTTATCAAAATTCTAATGAAGTTATCGAATTTGTTTATTTTTTTATGTACTTAATACCTTTAATATTTCCATCTAATGGGTTTATAAACCACCAATAATGGCAAAAAAAGCGCCATTATTTTAAAAGTATTTGTATTTTAAGAGTTGTTCGAACCTTAACTGTCGTCCACCATTTTGTTGGTTTTGTTGGCGTCGATGGTTTATCGCCAAATTTGAGTCCATCGCCAATGAGTTACTAAACCGTTGGCGTCGACGGTCTAATAAGTAAACATACATTTTTAAAAAAATCTTTACATGAATCATCTACCTTAAAAGTGAATTTTTTTTAAAAAATTTGTTTGTTATAAAAGCTATATTTATTAATATAACTGAGCTATAAGAAAGAAGAGAAGTGTAATTCATGATCATTTTCATTATTTTTAAAACACAATTACGTTTCTTTCTTGCCTATTCATTGTTTCATGAGCTTTATTTAAGGTTTAGAAAAGACAATACTGCTGACATAAATTATGCTAAATTTCATTATCTTGTTTACATTCCCTCGACATTTTTATTTTTGTCATTAACTTTTTTTATATTCCTACTTGAACGAGGACTTCGTGCTTGAATCACTTTTTATGAGAACTCACAGAAAAATGTCCCGTTTTACTACTTTTTTATATCAGAGAAATTTATTTAGTGAAGGTTTTCCTTGTTTAGATAGACAGATTATTCCTTAGAATATCAAGCAGAAAAATATGCCAGACGAATTTATGAGCAATAATTGGGTTGATTTTTCTCAGTAAAGGTCGTCTGCCTAATGTAAAAATCGTCTGCGTATAAATTCGCTTCTATTTTATAATGTAATATTGGTTTTATTTAGTTTTGCGGTTACACATATCACGTTTTTTAACATTAAATTTAATTTAAATCAGAATTTTTTTTAGTGTTATTACGTTTGAAAGAGGAATGTTATAAAAATAAATTCGAAACGAGCAAAGAAACCAAATAAAAAAAGAGAACAAGGTTTTATTATGTTCTTTAAAGTTAGCTCTACGTTTCTTTATTAAATAAAAGTACGCATTTTTTTTCTTTTTTCGAAAATAATAAATAGTTTTTGTCGATTCGGTAAAGCTAATTTTTAGGAAAATAATATAACATTTATTTTACCACTTTTGTCATCAGAAAAATATAAACAGATTAAAAGTAAATTTAAAAATAATTGTTAAGATATTCGAAATAAAAAAAAATATGAAAAATTACGTTTGCTATGGGGAAAACATTAAAAAGAAAATTTTCGTTTAATAGTTCAAAAGCTATAAATACTCAAAAGAGAAACAAGATTTGACAAAAAAAAAATTAATTGCAATGATTAGTAGTACCGATTATTTAGCTAAATATTCTCTAAAAATTATCTTTTAATAGACTAAGAATTAATACACTTTGTCAACTAAATACTCAAATGTGAAGACCTCTATAAATATGAATTATCCAATTATAACTAAATGCCATTAAAATATGGTTGATGATAATTTTAGTTTTCATTTTGTTAGCGCAGAAAATACTCAGAATCTCTGGTTGCTCTAGATTAATATAACATTTAAGTTTTAGTTAGCTTATATTTAGGCCCAGTGTTTTGGTATGGATATTTTCAATTTTATGCCATTATTGAAGATCATATACCTCAAAGCAACAAAGAACGGGGAATCAAAACCCTTGACAATTTTGAGTAATTGTCAGCAGAGGATAATTAATATGAGGAATGATTATATTGCATAAACGTTTCTTTGAAGGAAGATTTATGTAAATTTTATTCATATTAGCGGAAATTAATTAATAGGAAAATACCCTATAATTCATTATACCTTTATATTCGAGACTAGAAAAACGGATATGATCGATCTTCTAAATAAAGAACTTCCTACAAACTTTTAAACGAGATTTTTTTTCCTTCCCAGAATGCAATGTTTATTCAAGTGACTCCAATCTGATATGCCAATTTGAGGGAGTTCGCGTCTAAAAGTTTGGAATCTGATATTTTTTGACTTCTGCAAAACAAAAGTTGCTAGAAAAAAGGTGATTTTTTTTCGTGCAGACAGCAAGGTAGCATTCTTAAACTTTGAATCCTGTACGGAAAATTAAACAGAGTCAATCATTTTTGAAAATTAATAATTTGTCCTTTTTTCTCTATTTATTTTTTTATTTCAGATGTAATTAATAATTAACGAATAATCTAAATAATACTTTAACTAGTGTTTTCTAACTAGTTTTTCTACTAACTAGTGTTTTACTCAAATGAGTGTAAAAGAGTCCATGCCATTATACAAAGTATCTACCATAACCCTCCAACTAATCTTTTAACTGTATGTTTGTAGTGAAAGTTGAAAAAATGCTACAAATGGCTTAAAGAAATATATTTTATGCTATTGTTTCAGTCAATATATGTACTTCTACTGAAAATGATAACTATATTTAATTTTATTCAGTCCCCTTATCTTATTATTCCTGTTCCCTAAAATATTCTTGACTTTCAAACATTTAAAAAAATTGTATTTATCTACAACTGATTAAGTTAGGTAAATATAAATAAGATTAGTTTAGTCTACCTAACAATTATCTGAAGGAAGATAATACAATCTACGAATTTCGTTTTCTCGCCAAAGCCGTTGACTGATGTCGTTTTCGTCTCATGACCATGGTTCAAAATTATGATATCCGTCACAAAATGACGCTAGTTGCTTCAAATTTAATCTTTAATAATACTATATTAAATTCAACAAAATCTTTATCCCTTTTTTTTTTAAAAAAGTCCATAAATAAAATGACATATTCTTCGTGCCCAATTTTAAAAATAGCTTTAGTAGTTTCTAAAGCTCAAATCTACCAACGTTAAAAGTTTAATTATTTAATTCCACCAAAGTTAAAAGTTTTATTATTTAAATCTACCAAAGTTAAAAGTTTTATTATTTAATTCCACCAAAGTTAAAAGTTTTATTATTTAATTCCACCAAAGTTAAAAGTTTTATTATTTAAATCTACCAAAGCTAAAAGTTTAATTATTTAAATCTACCAAAGTTTAAAAAGAATTAAAGTTACCGAAACAAAGAATAAATAAATAAATAAAATTAAAATAAATAAATAAATAAATAAAATACCAAAGTTAGAAGTTTTATTAAAGATGTTCCGATATATTTTAAAACTGTTAGTGAAAAAGAAATCTTAAAAATAATAGATAAAACTAATCGTACAACGAATTTCATTTTTGACAACCCCATCACAGTCATTGCCATTTTACTTTCATAAAAGAGAGACTATATTACCCTCAAGAACATTACATTTTGAAATACTTAAAAAAAAAATATCATCAAATAAAAGGTACAAAGGAAAACGATCATTAAAAAGAGCCAATAACTGAAGGTAATCATGTGATATCTTCGTTCTTTGTTTATCAGCATTTCGACTTCGGGAACTTTTAAAACTCATAATATTTATATTCGCATTAGACAATTATAAAGTTCCTCGGTGGGAACAAAAAATTACATGGTGTGAACACAAGACAAGGTAAAAATCCCATTATATATTTTTTACAGCTTTATTGTTTAAAGAATACAGAAAGTTGATCTTTTGTCAATCGAATTATTATTCGACGTGGCAGAAAACTTTTTCGCGGTTTTTCCCTCACGAAAAACAAAACTGCCCCCCCCACCCCACCCTCCGTCTTTCCTAATGGATTTGGAAGCTGCATAACGATTTTTCCGATTGCAATCTAGACGGCAGCCGACAAAAGGTGCAGCTGGATGAAGTCCCTCTTGGTGTCGAATTATAATTGTCGTCAAATCGTTAGCACCTCATCCTGGTTAAGCGTGTAACGAATGACGACCCGGAGGCGACAGGATACATTGTTCGTCGTGTAGTACCCAAGTACGAACAAAAAGGATATGTTAGACAATGAGTGCATTTCTATGGACAAGACACGCCCATAGTTAGCGCTTCTGAATTGACATCAAAGTTCGGGAAGAGCAGATGTCTTGCAGAAAGAAAAAAAATAATAATAATAAAAAGGAACACAAATTTTATTCGAACATTAGACACTTTTGAAGATAACAAAGTTTTCATCACGGATTCGAAAAGATTGATGATGCTTTTTAGAACGTTGAATGAAGACTGGTGTTTAATCGGGTGTCCTGTGAGGATCAGTGTCTTGAAAATAGCTTGACTTTTGATATAAATAATTACAAATGGGATTTCCTGTCATGAGATGATTACTAAAATATATGGAAATGCTTTATTTTTTGTTTTTTGAAAATTGTGTCATTTTTATGCTTCGCAAATTTCCTCTTCAAAATTAATTGAATAATGAAACTAATGGGTTTATGTTAATGGCATGCAACATTAATTCAATAAAAATAATTTGTAACAATAAAATAAGGTTATTTATTTTATTTTTTTATTATTTTTTGCGAATATATGCTTATTTAGTTTACTAACTTTCTCAAAATAAAGCTTTTAGTATGAATTAAATAAAAAAAATATTTCTGACTCATAGAGATTTAAAATATTAAAACCCTATGTATTATCACCGAAATCGAATGTTTTGAGGTTTACGATACTTTTTTTATAGTTCATATAAATAAATATATACCAACGGGCGTTGTCTCCTCGAATCGTTTTCGAATATTCTCCAAAAATTTATTTGTTTATTATTATTCTCATTATATCAGCTAACAGTATTTGCGAAAGAATGTATTAGCGTTTGTTATTTGGCGATTAATCGCTTAATACTGTTTCACAAATACCAGAAAACCAAATGTGTAATTTAGGTGTGTATTTTTTTCTGACCAATTGAAACCAAATTTTGTTGCAAAGCTACAATTTAAATTATAACATCATATATCAATTTTTATATGTTTAAATCTTTTTGTTTTTTAGTTATGGCTTTTTTTATGCCGTGAAAATACAAATAGTCTGTTAACCTTTTAACACATGTATCTGCATCAAGTACTTAGCCGGTATCGACTTTTTTTTTTTTTTTTGTAAATCATGTCAGAACATGATGTTGTTTTAGTTAGGAGGATTAGATGTCTCCAAAATTTACGGAAAAAAAATATTTTTTATCTGCTTTTATCAGCATTGCTTTATTATTACGTATGCTTCATTGACAGCAGGTGCATTTTCAAAAGGCTCGCGAATAACTATGAAATCATATGTTATTTCGTCTCAAAGCCGGTCAAGTTCCAAAACTTTGTTTTCTAGCTAGAAAAATTAAAAATAAAAATTTAAAAAAATTATATGCACAAGAACTCTATAAAAGTGTTATTATATTCAAATCCTATTTTGGTTTCAAAATTCTAGTGAAATGCTTTTTCATAATCAAAAATAATAGATAGACAAATATAATTCCATTTTTTTTAAATTCACGGTTCGGAAAATGGAGATTCGTCAAATTCTTAAATTCATTTTTTTTATCATGCGAGAACAAGATGTTGTTTTGGCTATGGAGTTTTGTGGTGTATCCAAAAAAACTTATAGATATATTAGTTTTTTCACTGATAGATAGCGAGGCACCTGGCCCATGAAATTTGAGATTTTTTCGCCAGTATCATTTGAAAAATTTGATTAAAATTATTATTAGTTGCTTTTTGTTTGTCCTTTCTATGAAATGATGCCATCTTCCAGTTTGTTTATAATTTCTTACTTTTAAATAATTAATCTCGCGCTCAGAAAATTATTATTATTTTTATTATTTGGCGGGGGGAATTTTCTTTCAGTTTTAACTATCGCAATTTTGTAAAACGCGACTTATATTTATTCTTTAATGATATTATAATCACATTCTTATTAATTGTATTTCTCAAAATACTGTAAATATTAGAATATAATTTTAATATCAATCTGCATTAAATTCCTTGCATTTCATTGGATTACTGTATATCCAATAGCTACCAGTAATAGTGAACTTTTCGTCGAAATGACTGGGTTTTTTTTTGTTTAAAATCGATCGAGTTCAAAAACGTTGTTTGGCATCTAGAAAAATTGAAAGTTTAAAAATATTATCATTAGAGGGAGAAAGAGATAGAGAAGTCTTTATTTTTTCAAACCGGTTTATACTGGTTAATGACTTAAATTAATTAAGACAAATAATCACTTAAAAACAATAATGTTCTTACATAACTTGAAATCCACGATTGTGGATTTCATATTCATATATATATATATATACAGGGTGTCCGAGAAGTCTTTGGCACATTTCAAAAATTCGGTAAAAAATAAATAAATAAACGAGATAGAAAGTAAAATTAAATTACATTTATTACCTCATATAGTGAAGTTTTTTTAACGTATCAATACACCTCGATGTGGGCCCCTGATTTTCGGGGACTACGAGCAAATGACTGATGAATTCTATCGACGACACTTCTGTGTCGACCCAGGACACTCCCAGTTTCCAAAAACTTATTTTTCCATGCAATAATGCTGTTAAGAGATGGAGGGTCTTTTCCCATATTTCGTACGGAAATTACGTTGAACTTGAGTCACTGATTTCGATTCGAAAAACCACATAACGCAAAACGCGCGCTCACTTGGAGAAGCCATTTTTTAAATGACTCTTTCTAACGTTTCAGTACCGCAATCTCCCGGCCAGTTTTGCAT
>JAOUZG010038069.1:3299074-3328684 GCA_026289955.1 Argiope argentata | reverse complement strand
ACGTCCATTTCGATTTATCAAATTGTCCATTTTGCGGTTTGAGCTATCGATAGCGAAGCAGAATAAACAAACAAGCTGGAAGCAAATGTAAATTATTCTACGCCAACACGCAGCTCGAGAGTGTGCTTTTCACGCACCCTTGTGGAGGCGGGATCGTGGGGTGTAGCGATACTCGTCGAAATCACAGTCTTGCGTGATCGCTGCACGGAAAGCACCTTCTCCTGGCTTTGACAGGCACCGGGATGATGACAAGTTGTTTTAAAACCAAATCTCGTCCGTACAGCTTCCCGTTCTTGTTCGCTGTATAAAAACACAAAGAAAGTTCGGAATTAAAGTAGTAGAACTTCGCGTGTGATGCAATTTCTGCGGCCTTTTTTCTAAAGCTGGCTTCTTCGGATATTTAATCATTCAAGGATAAGTCGACGTTTGTTTTCTATAATTATGCAAAGGAATAAAGATTATGCATTATTATCTTTAATATTATAATCACTTATCAGAATTATTTTTCATAAACATTTTTGATATTTTCATAATCAATTTTTGAAATGAAATTGCGAAGCTGACAGAGAGAATATAAATTCCACTAAATGTTTTAACTATTAACTATTCAAGTACGCCATCAGGAAGTTTGGACAAGTTCATTTCGGAGTTAAATACATCAAACAGCTTGTACTATGTCATACATAAAGTATACAAATAGATTAAAACGAAATCTGCTATGCATATTTCAATGTATCATGTCAGAACAACATTACATGAACGGCCAAGCACCACGTGCTCGTGAAAGTTAAATTATATTTTCCGTTTTACAACGAAAAAGGAGAAGATGCGGTAGCTTCTGAGGGTATGGACCCCTGAGCACCCGAATACAGAAGTCTAACTTCTAGCTCATATGAAGGTGGCACACACATCACATTCGCTTGCACATCCCCTTTTTACACGGGGGGGGGGCATTCACACATTTCACAGATAGAACACAGAACAACAACCATGCCCTGACCAGAACTCAAACCCTGGATGCCCAAATCACGAGGAAGACGCGCTACCTCTATGCCAGACCACCGGCTGAACATTGTTATAAAAATTATATATAATTAAAAATGTTATTTTAAATGTACTAGCTTAAACTCTCCATTGTGCTTTTATTTTTGCTTTAAAATGCTTTCATACACTCGATAGAAAGACAGTTACAAGAAAATGGCTTTGTGTCATTTTGCTAGAATCATTTTAACGAATTGCTTGATTAAAAACTAAAATTTTATGATACACGCGTATATAATATTAAAAAATAAATTTTGGTCTCTATCAATCAAATATTCCCATTTATATAATATTCATCTGGGTTCCTATATTCATATGTTTCCTAGTTAAATGTATAAATATTTAAATCAGCTGCGTCTGGGCACAAAGGTAACGTGTCTTCCTCGTGATCTGGGAGTCCCGGGTTCGGGTCTCGGTTAGGGCATGGTTGTTCTCCTGTGTACTATCTGTGAGGCGTGTGAATGTACCCCCTACTGTAAAAAGGATCTGTACAAGCGACTGTGATGAGCGTGTAGCCAAAGTCTTCCTCTTGGCCCTAGTTTTGGCTCTAAAAAAGAGACGCTTATTTCGGCATAAATCCGCTGATGCATCAACAGGCTTGTCCATGGCAAGTGCTATTTGTGACAACAACAAGAGATTTAAATCTTCCCTTTCTTGACATAGTTTCAGGGGGTGGGGAATTATAGCTACCAAAATTTAGTCTGAAAACTTTAATTATGACTACAAAAATTAGCTTTGTTTACGAAAAAATTAAATTAAAATTCTTCTCTCTGCGTTCTAACGTGCAGAGAGAAGAATATATTATGCATTTTATAATTCTTTCTTTTGATCTAGGGGGCTCAAATTTTTTTAAAAAAAATGTATCATAGTTTGAATAACTGGACAACATATTTTCTCTATTACCATTGATAATTATTTTTAGAACTATTATGATTATTTAAATTTCTAAATAAACAGAAAATTCATTGAGCATATGGGTTCCAAATTCCATACTGATATACATTTTTATTAATAGACCACAAATTAAATTTCATTCCTCTAGTTTTTAGTTATCGTGATTTCAGATGTTGAATAAACTTATATAATTCGAAAATTGTTTCTCGATTTAAAACACAGAAATATGGACCAAATATTTTGATGGCCCCAGCTCTTTTTCATTGTATCTCAATTTATCGTTCGTTGTTAAATCACTACCTCCATTCTTATTGTTTTTATATATAGTATTGTCAGTTTACCCTTCGATTGCGTGCAAGTAGACATCCTTTTTTAAAATTGAAATTGTTCTAATCGAAGCATGAAATGAAAGTGCTTATTCTCACTTTTTTTTATATTTGGAATAACTAAACATCCCTTCTATTTAAAAAAAATTAGCAGTTATTATAAAAATTATTCAGGATTCATGTTTAAAACAACAACAACAACAAAGAAATCCTCCAAAACAACTCACACCACCAATATAAAGTGCATTCTTACAACCTTAAAACTTTTTTTAATAGGTTCGCAAGAAACCCAAAGCCAAACTAAAGCGTTCGAAATTAAATTTTTTTAAAATTTAGATTTGTTTGAAATTTTTTTTAGTCCGTCACTTCAAACAAAATGAAAGAAATATTAAACTAAACAAAAAAATAGACGTACCAGAGAAAGTGCCTTTTCCTTAACACCACAATCACTCAAAAGCTAATGACGGGTCCATGGACAAAAGCATGTTGTAGTTACAAACCACTTGCAGGACGCCTTGAAATGTTGGTTTTCAAAGGACCCCACCATATACAAACCCCGATATAATTACATCACACTCGAATCACAGCCGGTACAATAAGAAAATGGTCGCCTTCGCCATGTAATGAATTTTTGGGTGCTCACGATTTTAAACTGAAATTGACGCAGCCGCTGTGTTATTACACCATGTCAAAAGGTTAGCGGCTCTCTTCTTCTGAACCGGTCATTATTTATTTACCGATTTTGAGTCCTCACAGAGCCTCTAATAAAGACCATCCCGACCCCACGATTTTTGAGGGGTGGGGGGAGGGAGGAGAGTCCATTTGAAAAGGCCCAACGGAACTCGGGCATGCGTTGTTGTTTTTTATTGTTGTTTTAAGCTTTTACAGTAGCGATGACAAATAGTGCACTCTTTCTTCTGCTGGCTGGCTGGAATTTCTTGGTGTGAAAGGGGCGTTAGAGTTGGCGATGCCTCTCCCGATTTCGTCAGTTTAGTCGTCAAAATGAGGCGAGATCGTCAATTATCGCCGAGGAGAGAACCAATGATCGGGAAGGAATTTTGAATGTTTAGCATCGCTCTCGAAATGCTGTCAAGGTTTCAGATATTGAGCCAAAATTTTGGAAAATGTTGCGATTTTAAATTTATATATTTGGTAAAAGATGTTTCAGTAAAACATTGTAAATTAATCACAATAAATTCTATTTTAATTAAACAAAAGCCATTTTCATTTCAGAATTTTTTTATCTTACTGATTCAATTAATAATTAATAGGGATTGTGTACAGTTTCTATATCGAATTTTAGCAATTAATTCGATAGTTAATGTAATTTCATATTATAAATTTTGAAGCGATAATTTGATAACTTCATCATCGCGGCTGATAATTGTCAGCCGCGATGATGAAGAAATTAACATATTTCTAAATTTCGTTTAAATAACAAGAGTTTCATAAATCGATGCAACAGTTCGATATAACCATAAAACCAGTGTTTCCAAACATTTTTTGTGTCATGCGCCAGTTTAACCTTTCTAAAGTTTTCACGCTCCCCCCATGTAACATACATAATATTCAACATTAAAAAAATTGATTTGTTCAGAAACATAATTGATTAAGAAACATAAATGATGCATTCTAGTAATAAATCACTATGAAATTGTTAACAAAACACAGTAAGTAAAATTTCAAAAAAATATAAGGAAAAACTGAAATTCCAAATACTTTTAATACGGATTTTTTAAAAATTAATTTGATTATATTTACTAATTATTATTTAAAAATTTGCTTTTTTTGTAAAATTTGGCACCGATATCATGGATTGCATTTAAATGGCCCGGAGTGAAAGGGTTAAAGTTGTATCAAGCCCATTTTCAAACTACCCCCCTGTGAGACGTCTCCATTGTGGTGCGTGAGCCCCACGTTGGAATACACTGATATAGACCCTTCGCATATAATCAGATGTCTGACACGAATTACTGAATTTTTTAGTTTCAAATTTGCAACTAAGCCACAGAATTAAGTATTTATACACATAAACATCAATGTGAAATGCTTTAATATCCCAAATACTCCATATATTATTTAAAAAAATCAAATTAACAATAAATAACCAAAATAGGATATGTCATCTAATTATAAGTTAAATAAATTCATATGCCAAGAGGATAATATTCAATATTTCCATATGATTTTTATATTGAATTATAGCATCATGGATGATGTAATTTCAGATTAAAAATTTTGGAAGAGGTAAATTGAAGTCCATATGATCCATGGGCATGAAGTTGAAAGGGTTAATATATTTCTGCTTAGTTTCATTTTCCGCTTGTTGAGAATATACTATCTTCCAAACAAAAATCAATGTAAAAAAATTATGGGAAAAAACTTCCTTTTCTAAAAAAATAATCTTCAATTAGTTTTTACCCGCGACTTCGGGCGCATGAAAAAGCACACAACTAACCTAAAAACAATTTAATTACTGTGCGTACCTGAAATAAAGCAAAACCACAAATTAAGTCTGTATTTCTTTAAAATCAAGTCAAGTCTATTTTATCTACCGAACAAATTCAGATAGCAACAACAGTATTATACACGTATTTTTTGAACTTTCAATTAATATGAAAACACAATTGCCAACAATTACAAAACACTGTACATGCGTGAACTTTCAACACCATTCGGGTTAACACAAATGCGTGAATTTTCTACGTCAATTGGAGTAACGCAATACGAATGAGATATTTTTAATTTCCTTAAGTACTTCAAAATGAATCCGAAAAAATCAATTAATTAACAATGTTTAATTTTAAGTGCATCAAACATTAATAAAATAAGCAGAATTGTTTGAAATAATTGGCCGAAAACCTGTTAAGCCTAACCTCATTGGCGTGGGGGAAGGGGAAACTGAATTCTTTCTCATTTGGCGGTGGGGAAATGAAGACTTTCGGCGGAAAAGTATGATAAGTGTCGTTTTTACTATTTTACTCCTAACTTTTCCGTTATTTTCTCTCTATTTGAACCTTCCGCGTGTCTTAAAAATATTTTTAAAAAACATTAAAATGAAATCTGCTCTGCATATTTCAATGTATCATTTCAGAACATCATTTCTTGAACGGCCAAGCACCACGTGCTCGGGCAAACTAAATTATATTTTTATTCATTTTAATGGTTTCATTGAATGAGTCACTTTAGTACTGCAAACGATCCAAAAAAACTTTGTCTCGCATTTATTGTTTAAAAAAAATATCCCATTTCCTATTTATTTCATTTCATATAATCACGTGCTCAAAAGGATATTTTCTAGGTTTTATTTGCTGTAGAAATTAGCTTATTTTTCTTTAATCAGAGCTTTTGTAAATGCGATGACAACGCTTTATTAAAAGCTGACTTTTTGAGATACTCGTGCAGATAATAAAATTTCAATTTTTCACCTACTGATTTTTATTGACACCAAAAACCTCATCCAAAAAACATCATGTTCTGACATGATAAAAATTGGCCGACTTGGTCACGCCGTTCTCGAGTTTTGCGCTTAGCAACACATTTGGCCATCTATTTCTATTCGTATAGATACAGCAACCCTTTTTTTCTCGCATCCAATCCAATAAATCCGAAGACGATTCGCGACGAAGTACCGAAAGGATATGCTCGATGTTTATCACGAGAAGAAAGCACGCGCGTGAAACAGCCTTCCTCTATTTTGCTATTCATCATGCTCCTCTGCAAATAATGATTGACTCCTAAACAGCTGCCCTTTGAGAGGGTCGGGCCCTAATGATGACTCAAGTTCACTGACTTCAATCGGATTCATCGATCAAAGCATGCGAGTCGCGCAAGATTTCGCATCGAATTGAGATTCAGGATACACAAATTTAAGCGTCGAGAGCGAAATTTTGACACTGATGAATGGCATCAATCTTCTAGAAATTAATCCATTCATCCTTATTGAAATTGGGAGAAATTGATTTTTTTAATAAATATTAATTGAGGCAAATGCTCGTTGTGTGCCTTTCGGAAGTTATCTAAAATGTAATCACTTCGATCTGGACCGTCCTTTGAAGTGTGGGAATCTCATTCTGAAAAAAGATTGATTATGTCTTCCTGATTGTGCTTGGCTCTTACTTGATTTTTTTTATCTCAGTTTTTGAGTTTGCTTGTTGTGGACGTATGAAATAAAAATACAAATTAAGCGAGTTTAAAATAAATAAAAATGTGAGTATGTCACATAATCTTAAGAAATGAATATTTTTATCTTGTTGATAAAATCTATTCGAATTGAATTTTTATAATAAGTAATTGCACAAACAAGTAATATATAACAGAATTATTTAAATCAATTCGTACTTTAGATATTACAAAAAAATTAGGAAGTTAGAAAAGATTTTATATTGGTTACTTTTTATTAAATAATTACAATTGTTGTTCTCGTGTTCCTCTTTACAATGGAAGGAGGGATGCAGTAGCTTCTGAGTGTATGGACCCCTGAGTGCCTGATTAACGATCCCCATTGACTCAGTACCCTCAGTGGTATTACTCTCGCCATGGAGAACTTTGAGACCAAGTTCGAACTCGCAGCGAAAGGGATGCGAATCCAACGTCCTAACAACCAGGTTATCCCAACCTAACAATTACAACTACTGTAAAGACGAGGAAATTAGTTTTTATTTATTTAATAAAAATTAAGAAATTAATATTTGAAAAAACTATATTAACATCAAGAGTCATCCATTAAAAGCTTTAAAAAATTTAACTTAAACTTGATTGACTGAATTTTGTTAACGAAAAACTATTTATATATATATATATATATATATATATATATATATATAAGGATAATGTGAGCTAATAGTAGTATTTGAAAAAAAATGTCAATTAATTTCTTATTTCAAAACAAAATGTTATTGCAGTTTTAATCAGATAAATAAATTGGATTATAGAACGAAATATCATGTTATTAAAATCAGCAGAGTGGTTTTTTGAAGAGTTCTTGAATATTTTCAAATAAATGTATTATATCTATCTTCTGAACATAAAACTGTGAATCCGAATGTTAACGCCATGAATTCTCCAATATTTATTTTCAGGTCTGGGAGTTTTGCGCACCGTAGTATTATAGTATTATATATATATATATATATATATATATATATATATATGAACTAAATCCATTAACTGAAAGTTTATTGTCCAAGAAAAATTAACACAGTAATTACAACAAATTAACTAAAATATGGCACATAAACTCAATATCTAGTACAGATTCATATTAAATTTGAAGTTATTTACACAAAAGTGAGACTGCTGTTGATCCGTACGTGTGCCTACATTTTATTGTTGTAGTTACTTATGGCACTCACCTATGTACAAGCCCCTGCTGTATACAGCAGCAGATTTAAGCCGAAAGGAGCGTCTCTTGTTTTTGAAGTAGCGACAACTAGGGCCAAGAGTACGAATTAGCTACACACTCACCACATTTGCTTGCACAGCCCCTTTTTACGAGGGGGCACAGTCAAACTTCCCCAGAAGAACGATCATGCCCAAATCGGTTATCTCAGAACACGAGGAAGACGTGCTACCTCTGTACCAGAACGCCGGCGTGCCTACATATAAAAAAGATAATTTTTAAATATATATAACAATTTAGATGAACGAAATTAGATACACAATTTTATCATTCTAAAGTGTATATACTCAGAAAATTATAACATAAATTGTTAATCATCAATCGGTCTATATTTTTTTTTCCATAACATACACTGAAGTGACAAAAGTCATGGGATGACTGTTAATATCGTGTCAATCCTCCTTTTTCCCGGCGAAGTGCAACAACTCGACGTGTCATGGAGTCCACAAGTCGTTAGAAGTTCTCTGCAGGAATATTGAGCCATGCTGTCTGTCTAGACGTCCATAATTGTGAAAGTGTGGATGGTGCAGGAGTTTGGGCACGATCGGACCTTTCGATGATGTCCCATAAATGCTCCATGGGATTCATATCGGGCGATCTAGGTGGCCAGATCATGCGCTGGAATTGTCCGGAATGTTCTTCAAACTAATCGCGAACAGTTCTGGCCCGGTGACATGGCGCCATTGTCATCCATAAAAATCCCATCGTTGTGTGGGTACGTGAAGTCCATGAATGGCTGCAAGTGATCTGCAAGCAGCTGAACATAACCATTTCCAGTCAATGATCGGTTCCGTTGCACCAGAGGACCGAGTACATGCCATGTGAAAACAGCCCACTCCATTATGCAGCCACCACCAGCTTGAACAGTGTCTTGCTGACAGTTTGGTTCCATGGCTTCGTGGGGTCTACGCCACACTCGAACTCTACCATCAACTCGTAACAACTGAAATCGTGACTCATCTGACCACGCCACGGTTTTCCACTGGTCTAAGGACCAGTCGATATGCTCACGAGCCCAGGAGAGTCGCTGCAGGCGATGTCGTGCTGTCAGTAAAGGCACTCGAGTCGGTTTTCTGCTGTCATAGCCCAAGGAAGACAACTTTCGCCGCACAGTCCTATCGGACACGCTCCTCGTACGACCCACATTGATTCCTGCAGTTATTTGACAAAGTGTTGCGTGTCTATTAACACTGACCATTCTACACAGACGTCGGCGGTCTCGGCGGTCAAGTGCAGGTGGTCGCCCACTGCGCTGTCCATGATGGGATGGGATGCCTGAAATTTCATACTCTCGGCACACTCTTGATACTGTGTATCTCGGAATGTTGAATTCACTAACGATATCCGCAATGGAATGACTCATGCGTCTAGCTCCAACTAACATTCCACGTTCAAAGTCTGTTGATACTTGTCGTGCCGCCATAAATCACGAAAAACCTGTTCACATGAATAACTTGAACACAAATGAAAGCTCTGGAATACGAACTGCGCATTTATACTTTTTCGCTGCGATACTACTGCCATCTGTATATTTGCATATTGCTATCCCATTACTTTTGTCACTTCAGTGTATAATGCGAGTTGAAAATACAACACACACACACATAATAGTATTTATTTATCGTTGGCGAAAAATAGTTGGTGTAAATCTAACATGTGGTCTTTTTCGATTAATCTCTGATGCGAGATTAAGTCCCAAATATTAGGAAATCGAATATGTATTTTGACATATTTTTACCTACCAATAAATAGCAAAATTAGAGAAATAACTACAATTTTAATATTTTCATAAACTAAATTTCAATTTGTTAAAGCTATTGTATTTTTAAATCGCATTACATGTTATGAAAAAAATATATAGACCGACTGAGGATTGAAAATTTATGTAAAATTTTTGTGAGCATCTACACTTTCGAATGATAAAATTGTGTATCTAATTTCATTCATCTAAATTGTTATATATTTTTTAATTATCTCTTTTACATGTAGACACACGAACAGAGCAATAGAGGTCAGACTTTTGACGTAAATGACTTCAAATTTAATATAGATCTGCATTAGATGCTGAGTTTGTATACCATATTTTAGTTAATTTGTTGTAATTATTGTGTTTACTTTTATGGGATAATAAACTTCCTGTTAATGGATTTAGTTCAAAATTATAAATATACAAATCTGGTGCAAAGATCATATACCATGAAATTTTTAAGTATCTTATCTTATCTTCTAATTAACCATAATTTTTAAAAAATATTTTCGGTTTATCATATTCACAGACAGACGGGCAAAGTGACAGATGGACATTATTCTTAGAATATGCTCTTTAAACTCTGGCAATCAGAAGAGTAGACATTCTACAAACTATTGAGTATAAGTAAAAAGGGCACATTGGTAACTTGATATTATCAGTATTATCAAAACATAAACATCAACAACGTAAAAATTATCCATCTTTTCGGAATAAAGGATAATTTTATTACTTTTTCATTATAACTCTTCTAATAAATACATTTAACTCTTGGTTTAAAATAATTTTGCAGTTTTTAATTATTAATAAAAATTTTGTAGAGTGAAAAAAATATAATCAACATGTAAATCTAAAAAATGGGTTTCATATATTTTATTTAAAAGAATTTTTCAAGTAATTGTGAATCATAGCATGTGCATATAAATAATAAAATAAATAAGTAAATTCAATACCAAGCATCTTCACAATTTCGTTGGTTGGTTATATCTATTATATCTATTATCTATCCTGCTGGAAACTTGTTTAAAAATGAATCGCCCAACTTCGACTCCATCCAGAATGATGGCACTTGATTCTCTTGTTACAGATATGACTTGAACTTGGTACATACTCAGGGGGGACAGATTCTTGATCCTGCAATTGTCGATGCTTGCAAATGATGATTAGATAGCAAGATATCTTCATTTTATAACTAAATTAAAAATGAAACTTATGTAAAAATATTTTCATTTGGTTATCATAATGATCCAATTTATTTAACCTAGTCAAATAATAAAAAGTTAATTAATGTTATTAAATAGTAGCTTAAAATTCGAATTCCACTGACTGTTTGAGAAAACTTCGATGTTGAGTCAAATATCTCAAACCGTAAATATCAGTGGTCCTCATTCGTTATTCTTATTATTAAAAAAAGATTAAAATGAAATCTGTTATGCATATTTCAAAGCATCATGTCAGAACATCATATCTTGAACGGCCAAGCACCACGTGCTCGTGCAAGTTAAATTGTATTTTTATTCATTTTAACTGTTTCATTTGAATGAGTCACTTAAGCACTGCAAACGATACAAAAAAAACTTTGTCTCGCATTTATTGTTTAAAATAATATCCCATTTCCTATTTATTTCATTTCTTATAATCATTTGCTCAAAATGACATTTTTCTAGGTTTTATTTGCTGTAGTCATTAACTTAATTTTTTAAAAATCAGAGCTTTTGTAAAGGTAATGACAACGTGTTATTAAAAGCTGATTTTGGGGGATGCTCGTGCAGATATTATAATTTTTATTCTTCACCTAGGGATTTTGTTTATTTTTCGCCAACGGATTTTTGTTGACGCCACAAGCCTAATTCCCAAAACAACATCATGTTCTGACATGATAAAAAAAACAGGATTAACCAGTTAACAGCGGAATAAAATTTTATAAAGCTCGTTTCAAAATAAGGACTTTTTTGCGTTCAAAATATTACGGCAAATTTCCATGGCGAAAAATTTCGTCATACTCAGTTAACTGGTTAAAAATAAGTGCTGCAAGTTTTTGTAAATTAAAAAATTAAAACTTGAAGAATGTGTAAAATTTTGGAATATTCCAGATTAGCTTTCCAGAAAAAGTAAAATTTAAATATTGTGAAGAATAAAACAGGAGATAATCTTCTTTGAAATCTTTAATTCACATTACTAGCATACAGCGTCAACAATTTTTCGCACTGGAAAATGATGAATTTTTTAAAAGTACCTTTTGATAGGAAATGCTACTACGGAAAATAAATTAAAGATTTATCAAACAACTTGCAATATGGTACAATCACCAATCTATTAAAAGGCTGAGCATCAGGCAATGTGTTCTTTCACATGCATTTAAGCGTGATGATTTAAAAGCACAATGACTTAAAAGACGGAAATTTAGTATGCTTATGTTTGTAAAATTATTATTCTGTGTCATTCAAATTTGATTTCGTGGAAATGTTTAAAAAAATGCTGCTAGGGTATACACGGATTTCTTTTTTATATTCTGAAACGCAAAGTTCAAGCGTTGACGAGTCTGATAATAAAAAGCGAAGCACTCTTAGCTTTCATGTCTTGACTAAAGCCCATAATTTTATGTCGGGAAAGAGCGAATTACAACTTTATTTAGCAGTAAGTGAAGAAATTTCATGAAACAATTTAGTGGGAATTTTTTACAGAAAACCTACTAATGAACTTATGAGGCTTTTTTTTTTCAATTTAATAAAGACTTTTCGTATTTCAATTGCCCCTTTATCTACTGTCAGTATTTACAAGTACAATTTAAAGCCGGATTGTATTTTCGTAATATGACAATTTTTGCCGATGGTATTCTAAAAAACACGGAATGTAACCCAAATAGCAAGAAGTTAATATAAGCTAAAAGTAGAAATTAACATATTTAATTAATAATTAAAGATATTTCTATTAATTAAATTTTTATCTTGGGTTCTCTGGGATTATTCTGAAAGGAAACTTAAATACTGGTGCAAAAATGAAGTCGGAAAACTGCTGGCAACATAATTCAGTGCATAAAGGGTAAGATAAAGTTCCTTTTCTTATCAAATATTTATATTTGATTTCAATTTTACATTTATACTTTCTTTTATTTCATATTAACAGTTTCACTCTAACATTAATTATTTTTAAAACTAATCCCTCAATAAGTTGTCAGTAATCAGTTATACTATTTTCACTTTTCTGAAGATTAGGCTCTTTATGTTGAAAATGAAATAGGGTTTGATTTACATAATAATAAAATCAATTTACATGTCTTAATTTGTCTTATTGCAAGGCCCTTCCATAACAAAAATGAATTCATTTAAATTATATTAATAGCAAAATTAGGTCAATTTTTTACAACCGTTTTCTCTATAATAAATATCTGTTTGAAACAAAATTATACCTTCAGTTTTATTTTTTACACGATTATTTCTGGTGTATGTTTAATAGCAGCTACTTACTACATATGTAACAGCCATGTCTACTTGTAAAAAGAACTGCCTAATATAGAAGAGTTCCCTATTTTTGATAATTGCAGTCTTGTCAAAAATTCAAAATGTATCGCTGGATCGCGTGCATTGTTAACGGTTAAGCCAGAAACGCGGAGTAGATTTCTACAGCAGCATTTTCGCTTGTGACGGATATTTCTGATTTAATATTAGCATCTTAAAAACTTACGCTGAGTAATGATATCCTTTTTATTAATATTATATAAGTTTATACTGAATAAGATAATGTTTGCCACAATGCAAGTGTTCATTCAATTTTTCATTTCTGCGTATGTTAGGGAACTGCTTTTCAAACAATTTATTTTGTATGCATCGAATATTATAGGCATTAAAAACTGCATTTTTAGCTTTTCATATACGAAGTATTATTGTAATCGTCAAAAAATTCGAACTCAAGATTTTTGAAGAATCTCCAGATCTTAAACATTCCAGGGTCCTAAAAAGACCTAGGCATCATGCCTGTCTTGAGGTCCATGCATCACATTTGTTGATTTCCATCCGATTTTGAAAGAAATTCACCCTGAAGAAGTTTTCTTGTTCCGAATGCAAATGAATTCTTAAACTACGAAACTTGATGAGCTAAAAGAATAAAATTTAATATACAGATTTTAGTATCTCTTCAAATTTTGAAGCAAAAACATCAAAATGTTGATAATCTATCGGTCTGAACTTACATATACATTTCTCAAAAATACAATAATTAAAATAGAGAAAATTTAGTATGTAATCCTTTCGGTAAAATTGTAATCCAGTAACACATTTTGGTTTTAATTAGTCAAAAAAGGCCGGGATAGCCTGGTTGGTAGAGCGTTGGATTCGTAACTTTGGGTTCAAATATCAACGGCTAAAGATTCCCCAAGTGTGGTGACTGGCGCTCGTTAAATCTGTAGTGGTCACAAAATCCTCCATGTCGGGAGTAATACCACTGGGGGTACTGGGTCAGTGGTGATCGTTCTATGTACCAAGTCTAAATTACGATCTGAGATGAATGAATGTGATGGGAGTTAATGTGTCCCCTTGTAAAAAGGTGTGCAAGCGAAGGTGTTAAGTGTGTCATCTTCTTATGAGCTAGAAGTCAGACTTCTGCCCTCGGGTGCTCAGGGACCCATACCCTCAGGAGCTAACTGCACCCCTTCTTCCGTTGTAAAGTGGACACGTCGTCATCAATTAGTCAAAAAATGCCTATTTTGAAAGCACTTTATATATATATATATATATATATAATTTAGCACTACAATCCAAAATTGAAAATTCGAAAAAGGAAAATTTGCAAATCCCAAAACTCGCAAATCTTTTGTGGGGGGGGGATAATACCTTTGTTAGAAAGTATATAAGAATTTTGAAATGACTATCCGTCCAATTTTATTGAATAATGATCCATTTTTACTGAATTGTTTCTTTCTTAATTTCAAATTACAGCGAGAAAACAGAAAATAGTATATGGACATTAATAGAACCTGAATTATTATCATTTGCACTATTATCTTATCTTTGGTTATGTTTTATATTAAGCCAATGCTGTCAATCTACTAGTTATCAATCTCGCGTACGCAGAGGCAGCATAATAGTAAATATTTTTCACATCATAGATATATTTGCTACAATTAGTTCTTTATTTGCATTTGTGATTTTACTGGATAAATAATTCTGACTAAATTAAAATACTGCATTCTAGATCTTAACGTGACCTAATAGTATGTTTCAACTTCAGAAATCGAAGAATGTGATGCTCCGATGTTACCGAAATTTTGCAAGTATGTTCAGTTACTAGTAAAGGCTGATGTTTATTAAATCAATCCTTGGTGAGATCTTTCTCGCTGATGATATCTCAAAGTTTAGACAGCATATTCCTTTTTATGTGCCATCTTTGTCTGATCTGAAATCTTTCTCCAAATAGACTTCTTACAGTTTCAAAGCAAAATGTTAATGTATCAAATCAAATGAATTAAGTATCACTTTTTTTTTTCATTTACAAAGCGTGCAATGAAATCCAAAATTAAATTTATGTTTATAATGGGGAGATGAACAGACACCACTGCTTACAGAGAACACAAGTGGACTACTATGGAAAATAAATGAATAAAAATTTCTTTAAAAGTTCAAATTTCGTCTGTCTTTGAGGCATTTACATTTGAAATTGGTTGGTTAAAACTAGATTGATCCATGGGGCAGTTGACGGTGAGGGCATTAAACCAGCACTCTAGTGTATAATTTCAAAGATTATAGAATTATGAAGACGTTTGTAAAGAGATGTAGATGCATTAAATTCTTGTACATCCCAAATCTACTGGATTGTGGGTTACATGACTCGTGCTTCCTTTTGAGGTGCATGAACGATCTATTAAATCGTCCTATTTTTTAAATGCAAAAACATGCACAAGAGAAAGAGAGAGAGAGGCAGAAATAACCTACCTTTTAACGTAAAAAATATAATGCATTTTATAAATGATGATAAATAGCGCTTCTCAAATTAAGAAAAACTAAGTGAATTAGCATAAGAAATTCAGGGATGAAAATTTTAAATTCCTGTTTCTATTGGATTGTTCAATATTAATTAATAAAAATTGTTCTGTTTTGTATCATAAATATAAGTCCATTATTATACTAAGGTATACAGAATTTAATGATTAATTTTCATTATTCTACATGGCTCAAAATCATATGGTTCGTCTACCGTATGATTTTAAAATCTCTTGGATAGGAAAAATAATATGATTCATTCTTGTAAATGGAATGAATAGATTTTGATAAATATATTATATTTTTACACATGTTTTACATTCTAAGTTAAGACATTCTAAATTAATTTTTCAACTCTAAAAATCCTAATCTATTAAAAGTATTCAACTATAAAAATCATTAAAAAAATACTTTGATATTTCTGTATGAGTAACATGATTTATTTTTTTGTAAAATTAACACACCAAACAAATTTGTTTAAACAATTCATTTTGGAAATAGTGTTAAAAAAATTCAATTTGAAACTTTCTTCTTATTTTTGAATACTAGAATATTCAGTTTAGCGCTCAGAAGAATTAAATGAAAATGTCATAATTTATAATTTCTTTGAAAAGATATTTTTAATAAACTCTTTAATGCAGGAGATCCTATATCTTTAGAGATTTGGTATTTTGTCTGATAAGTGTGTATGCCTCGTGCTACATACTTCTTCCAAACATTGATTATATATAAGATGAAGACTAATTATCAATACAAAGAAATGAATAAAATAGTAAAATGTCATGATATAGAAACAAAACACAAATTAAATGAAATCTTATAAAGAAAAAATGCAAAGCACTTATAGAAACCCCTATAGCAGCTATTAAATTTACAAATTGCTACGAAAGCGTTTTCTTTTTTACATCAGTAGATATAAAAGAGGTGAGTTTACATATATTTGCTAAAACACTTTTTACTTTTCTTCTGTCTGCGTGGGAAAACGCTATATTTCCTTGTGCACGTGTTTTCATTAATATTTCAACTTTCCACTTATAACACTAAATACCTTATTACTTTAATACATATACATTAGCTATAACGATGATGTCAGTATTGTATAAATTATTTCTATTATAATATTAAAATGTAAACTACTATGATTTTTTTCCCTTTTCACCTATACTTTATAAAAAATAATCAATATTTATTCAACAAATTCTTTTTTAAAGTGAACCCATGCTGATTTTTATTTTAAAATATCTTGACCATATAACCATAAATGAAAATGGAACTGATGAATCAAATATACTAAGTCCAATCAAAAACAGTTTAATACAGTTTAAATATTTAAACATTGTATTCAACTAAATAATTATTGACCAATATCTTTCTAACTGGAATATAATTAATTCCACTTTCATTGTTATCCGATAAAAAAAATATAAGATATGACCTTATTTCTAAAAATAAATAAACTGACCAATTAATTAAGTAAATCTATTACTAGCCATCTAGAAATGAAACTAAACTGATCACATAACCTTGTGGACTCAACTACGAGACCCAACTAACCAATAATACGACAGGTAATATCCGAGTACGTAGGATGACCCAGACTATGCCGCAGACAGGTCTTCCGTAACGGCTTCACATATCGAGCATTTCCGTACTCTAACAAACAGTATCTACTACTTTTCGGACGTAGCATAATCAGTTGTAGGAAAATTGAAATCCAGTAGAAATTTATGTATATTATGATCAGTAATTTTTAAATATTTTAAATTATTTTCTAGCAGAGTCAGATTTTTTATTGCTTTATAAAATTGTTAAACAGAGAGAAGAAGATATATTAATTCAATTTCATTGCAAGCTGATTAATTGATCAGTGTATTTTTAATTATTTGAAGTAAAATCAATCGCTCATATTAGATTGTTGTTAAAGTCTGTATAGTACAAAGATTGATTTGAATGCATTATAACATTTTGAACATTTGACAGTTTTATTTTGTTGGATATGTTTATCCCTCTAACAAGAATTTCTGTCATTATGATTGCTGAAGAAGGATATGAAGAAAATAATAATTTACTACTATAATCGAAATTTTTTAATACCTATTTTATTTCGGCCAGATTGAGTAAGCTGTAAATAAATTCCCAAATGTTAAATAATTTTAATGAAAATTTAATTACCGCCGACTTAAGTTTCGTGGACAAGTTTACAAACTATATAATTCTTCGGAAATTTGGATATTTCATAACAAAAATAATGCAATAATTTCACTTGAATTAAGTTTTTTTTATCTTCTTACAGCTGTTAATAAATAAGTTAGTTTGGATTTACAACTATTCTATCATTGAATTTAAAGTTTTAATTTATTTTTCGATATTAAGAAACCTATTAAGGAAAAAAGTTGGTTATCGTTATTTTTTAATATTGTGATACATTCATTTCTAGGTTTGTATTATTTATTTATTTTCAAGGTAGTAAGACATTTTAAATATTGAAAGGAGTTTTTTTGGTAAGAAATAATTTCTTTTCTTAAGAAGAAATAATTTTTTTGATAAGAAATAATTTCTTTTCTTCACAAAAGGAATCGACTGTTTGTTTTTTACTTCATTCTGAGATTTTTACTAGGATACTTTCACTATCATAAAAATTAAATTATATAAGATTATTACAGTGATGCTTATAAATATCGACAGTTACCTTTACTGAAAGAAAGTTCGTATTTTTTAGGGTGCTTTGTATTATTATCTATTATGATTATCGATTAAAGTATATTATGTTAAGTAATTTTTTTAAACATACTAAGACCATCAGTTGAAAGTAATTGAAAAGTGTGTGTTTTTTATTTACTGCCATCCGACTGTCAACTAAGCCATATATAACTGATAATATTGTGATCGGCTGTTATGCTCATTTAATATCCAAATGTTTCATAAGAAAACAATGATCAGCAAAAATTCAAACTATTGGTAAAAGGCTAGAAATCTTTTCCATCCTTTTTTTAATATTTTAAAATTTCCTAGGCTTTGTAATATTCTATTGAAATTGCTATCCACACTGCCTTCCTCTGATTTCTGTGAATTCAACACATCTGTTAAAATCTGATGGAATATATATATATATATATATATATATATATATATATATCTTAACAGCAGCGAATCACAAAAATAAAATTATCATTTTAGAATAAATTCATTTTAAAAAGTTTTCCCGTCAAAATACTGAAAGTTAGTTAAACTAATAAAAAATACATCAAATAAAGCCTTAAAAAATGAGTTGCTAATGGGTTCTTATTACACTCTACTACTTGAGCAAATGTCACTACAAAAGGTTTGCGAACATCAAACAGCCGATAAACATACCAATAATAAACAAAAAAAGTACTAAAATGATATATTACATACATTTTTCAGTCATAACTTTAAGTGAGTGAATAAAATATGCGCATATTTGAAACGAATGACTGGGTTTTAAAAAAAATGACGTCTCAATCGGTAAAAGGTATCGCTCAAAAATCATAGACTTCGTGTCAGCGAAAAGTGCGTGACGTGAAATACTTACAGTTTATGGAACGCTGATGTCTGTATATGACACTATAATTTATTGTAAGAACAAATCGTGCAGAATTGGCTTGTTTGTTTAAAAATCGACGAGTGTTGCACATTTTTGTTTGGTGTTATTCACGTATAAAGGATTGTATTGAAAAGCTATGCAGAATCAATAAATAAGAGACTAATTTGTTGTAAATATTATAACAACGTGATATTTGTTTTATTTTCTAAAATTGTCTGCTTGAAAAGAAAAGATTGCTTTCAAGCATAATATTTGACATATAGATCATGACTAAACATGAAGAAACTTTTGTTTCGACATCTTTGCATATAAAATATCTGGAGATGCAAAAAAAAATCACAAAATGTTCGTACCTTAAATGAATCTAAAAGCGCAAAAGGCTGAAATCTTATATGTTTTAGAAATGCTTTTATTTTTCAAATGTTTTAATCACAGAGCTAATTATTTTTCAATTCCTTCTATTCCTTCCTATTACTTCACATTCACCCTATATTTATTTATATATCTTGTTCAAATTTTCAATCCTTAATAAAATACTTTTTATTCATCCAATCAAGTTCAAGTACATTTTTTAAAACATGCAGTGGATGTCATTCGATGTTAATACAGTTTTTATCGAATATTAATTATTAATGAATTAAAAACTAAGGTTCTCGCCAAAAATCCTCATTTCTCCGCCGTCAAATATGTAACGAATTAAGTTTGTTTTCCCCCCACGCTAATGTGGTTAAGCTTAACATGTTTTAGACCGATTATTTTAACCGATTCTGTTTATTTTCATAATGTTTGATGCCTTTAAAATTGAACATTGTTATTTTTTTCGGATTCATTTTGAAATACTTTTGGATTAAAATAATACAGAATAAAGAAAATTAGCAATTTCTAATCTGTATTGCGTAATCTCAACTTATATATAAAAATGATGCATTTTGCATTATCACAATTGTCTTTAAATCCTCAATTTTCATGGAAAATTCAATCCTAATATAACTTTTTGATCAATTATTTATAGTAATTGCAATCTTTAGACCTTATAGTCTGGTTTGTATGGCGTTGGATTCTCATCCTTTGGGCTGCGAGTTCGAACATTATATATAGAAAGGAGAATGGAAAATTGTCAGGAAATTCGCTTTCTATTTTTCCGATTGATATTGTGACTCTATCATATTTCTATACGTATTTTTATTAATTGTAATTATTTAATAAAGAGTAACTAAAATTAAAATTATCTTTTTTAACCTGATTTGGAATTGATTTTTTAATTGTTTTTATATTATTTGTTAACAAAATAATGCCGATGAAATTGAAAATTTTGGCGACAAAAGAATAAGAAGATTATATGAATAAAAAAAATACCAAATGTCAATAAAATAAGATCAAGTTACAATCAACAGAGAGGTTAAACGAAAGATGAAAAAAGATACTTAAAAATAGCTCGGATATGTAAATATTTTTGCATTAGATTATATTTTTCTAAAATGGTAAATTTTTCATACCTAAAAAAAAACCCTATTATTTGAAAAAAAGTTTTAAAAAAAACAAAATTCGCACAATTAAACAGATGTATTATACTTACTTTAAAAAAAAACACTTCACCTATCCATCATTTATAGATTTTGAAAAAAGTTCTATTACAAATGGAAAATTTAGCACCATCATAAAAGATATTCCAAACCCTTTTAAATTCTTTATCACTAAAAGTAAAATTACAACATTATAAATGAATTTTCAAAAAATGTTAAACGATTTATTTTATATATAGTAATTTTATTTTATTTTTAAAGGAAACATTCTCTAATTTTATTTTGAGTGATTGTAGAATAAAAAATATATATCGTATTTTAACTCAGCAGTAATAAAAATAAACTTTTATATTTAATTATATTACACATTATATATATTACAAATGAGGATTACAATAGAATATTACAAATGGAAAATTTAACATCATCATACAAGAGTTTCCAAACCCTATTAAATTCTTTATCACTGAAAATAAAATTGCAACATTATAAATGAATTTTCAAAAAATGTTTAACGATTTATTTTATATAATGTAATTTTATTTTATTTTAAAAGGAAAATTCTCGAAGTTTATTTTAAGTGATTAAAGAATAAAAATATATATCGGATTTTAGCTCAGCAATAATCAAAATAAACTTTTATATTTAATTTTATTACGCATAAATTATTTTGTTATCAAATTTAATTACGTAGTAAATTATCTTACACTAAGGAGCATTCCATCATAAAGAAAATGAACTTCAGTATATTCATTAATAATAAGAATGGATCTAGAAATGTGTTGCTAAGCGCAAAACTAGAGAACGGATCGACCAATTCGGCTAATTCTTTTTAAATATTTTCGTTAAGACACGAGGATGGTTCTTATAGAGAGAAAAAATTAAAAAACTGAGAGGAAAATAGTTAAAACGACACTTTTCTTACTTTCCCGCCAAAAATCTGCATTTCCTTCCTCCACACCAACTGAGTAAGATAGCAGGAAGTAATAAATTATGATTTGTTTAGAAAGAAATACGCGAAGTCAGTTGGTTTTCATTTATAGATAACGGGATGTTTAAAAAAGAAAGAAAATAGTTGCTTTTATTATTAGTCTGTATGAATATTTAATTTATGCTTGATCGAAATAAAGCCTGGGCAGGGAAGAAAAAAAAATAACAAAGCGAAAAAAAGGTTTGTAAAAAGAAAAGTAGTGAAGAAAAAAAGGAGAGAAAAAAAAGAAAAGAAAAGAAGGGTGTGTGTGTGTCACCATTATTTCCTTTGTGCGCGGCATTTTCCAAGCTGTTTTTAAACTTTTGCATCTCTTGAAAACCAATTGTGTCTTTATTTGTTTAGTGTGCTTACATTTATGAAAATTAGAATCTCCTTATTCTATAAAAACGTAGAATTTTAGACCTTTCCCTCCACCATTTAAGTAAAATATCAATTCAGGGACAATCATTGCTCGGATGGAAAGAGAAAGATGAGTAGTACAATGAACAGAACATCTGAAGAAAATAATACTATAAATGAATTATATGATTATCAAAATTTGTTTGATTTTAAAATATTTTGGTGAAAAACCTGTTATGAGACACAGCTACATAAAATATTATATGAAAATTTTAGCGAGCATTAATACTGGCGAACCGACAGGTCGCCAAAGGCGGCTAGTCATTAATACAACTGATTGATAAAGTCGAATTTTGAATCTTCATCATTAAGCCGACTTTAAGTCTCAGTGAACCAATATTTTCGTTTGTACATTAAAATTGTCAACTTATTTATTGTATAAAAATACATAAACTTTACATAATAATTTAGTATTTCTAACAAAGCAAAAATCTAATATCAAAATACGTTTAAGGAATGCTTAAAAAACTATATTTAAAACAGTTTTATTTTACGGATATTATTACACAACATTTAAAATTTCTATTCATATTTCACGATTTAATACAGTAAAAATCAGAGTTTTAAATGAATAATACTCTAAAACTTGAAGGTTAGGGATAATATTCTACTTGTTTGATCTTTCCCTTCAGATTTCAAGGACATTAATCTGTCATTAACTTGCTTAGCGAGACTGGTATCGGATAACATCGACGGCAGTTCTATAACCGTCTTATGAACAAAACTATCAAATGATAAACTTTGGTGCTGTGGAAATAAATATATTCGTTTAAAGATACAATCTTCACAATGGTTACATTATGCCAAGTATGGCTAACGAACCGTTTTATTTGTTAGGTCACCGATTTAAATTAGCTGGGGATTTTAAACTAAGATAAAGCTATGAATTTTAAGAAGTGTAATCAACAATAATAATATGAATTTTATTAAACTGATTTATTTGACAACGGCTCTTTTGAAGAAAATTACCTTGCAATAGTTTTTTTTATGTTTGTATATCATTAAAAAGGATATAATATTAGATATCAAAAGTATAATTGTCAATAAACCCATCTTTTGAATGCTGATTTTCTATCGACTCAACCTATAAGCAAATTTCTGTGAATGGCAGGAGAAACACTTTCCCATGTTTGAACAAAAAATTATTTAATATATGAAATATAGAAATTAAAAAAAAACTTCCTTGATTTTATTATTATCATTACTACACGAGAATGTGATGTTGTTTTGATTTGAGGTTTTTGAAGCCGCAAAAGGCGTAGACAACAAATTGGCAATTTATCACTTTTGAGAGATTGATTTTTCGCTTTTAGAAAATAATGCAGATGGTTGTCACATTTGACGATTTATCGTTAAAAAAAACTAATTAAAAATAGGAAATTTAATTTGTAGTTGAAATGTTTAAGTCAATGACTACGTTGTTATATTTATTTTATTTTATTATTCATTTATATTGTTAATATGCTTTTATCATGTGAGAACATGATGTTGTATTGGTTTAAGTTTTTTGAAGCCACAAAATGAATGGGCAGAAAATTGACGATTTATTGATTTGGGGGCAGTAATTTTCTGCTTTTAGGGTTATTAGAAAATGGTAAAGATAGTTGCCACATCGATTATTATAACATTATAACATTTAACATCAAAAATTATAACATTTAAACGTTTTTTTTTTTAAATTATTCATATTTACTGTAATCATTTAATAAAAAGAAACTAAAACAAAAAAATTTCTTTGTTGACCTAAGTAGGAATTGATTTTTTAAAATCTATTTTACCTATTTAAGGTGAGTGCAATATATATATATATATAATATAAAGTGCATATATTTCTTTTGAATATTTTTATTGAACTTTCTTTATATTTGTAAGGAGGCAATATAGTAAATAATTTTACAATATTTTTGTAAATAACTTTGAATGTCTTTCTGAGGTGCTAGAAAAATAAAATTTGGTATACTTGTCCAATAATGAGTGTGAGAAATGATAGATTTCCAGATTAAATTATGAAAATAATAAAAACAATAAAATTCTTCTACTTAGTAAACTAATGAAAAGGAATTTTTAAATTAATTTGCAGTAATAAGTTAATCATAAAATCAAATTACTGGAAGATATCCGCTTACTTTCCAAACTCATGCGTTACCGAAAATCAAACGCATTTTTAATATCCAACTTAAAAGTTCATTCTCTTAAAATTTTCAAAACTGTTTTTACTTTGTTTTTGCGTTAGTTACCTAAGATGAAATAAGAAATTATAAATGATGTGTTTTAATTTTATCTTGTCAATATTAAAGGTTTATTTTGACTAAAAAGATCTCAAAATATGTGAAGTATTTTTATTTTGTAATATTTTTTATATATTTCTATGCTATTATAAACTTACATAATAATGAATTATTTACAAATTTTCATTGCTTTTGCAATTAATAATGATAATAATAATAACAAGGTTAATCTTCTTTTGGTTATTTTTTTTATCTTTTATTACCTGGAAAAGTAATTCCAGATCATTCTATTACATTTGCAGGTCAGATGACTAAAATGAAAGTCAAATCAATTGATACGTATCTAACCGTAGATAATAGCTCACACATCAATTAAGATTCAGAAAATAAGGGAAAAAATTCTTCTGGTGTTTAAAGTAATGAAAAAATATAAAAATAATTTAAAATATTTAAAGTGTTGCAAAAAATTATTTCTTCTTCATTAATATGAATTAAATCTTGATAAACAATTATGGCTTTTATTTATCTAAAAAAATTTCTTTAAAGAATTTCTGTTGCAAAACAAGATAAATAAAAATATTAAATGTATTCGTAGTAAATCGAGAGTATTTATTATTTAAGCTATTCTCTAGTGGAAGTACCAAAAATACCAAAGTAATAAGGATTTATTGAAAAACTATATATCTTTTAAAATTAGCATAAAGACAAACATTTATAAAAAATGAGGTTTTATATTAAATTCAAATAGTTTGAAAGGAAATTGGTATGTTGAAAATTTCTTGTTCAATCTCTAAAAAAAGACGTAATGTGTTAGGAAATGAATATTCCATTATTGCCAAATTTTTGGTTGCAGTATTTAGAAACAAAGTCATACTTAATGCAAGAAAATTTTTACACAAATATTTATATAAAAGATTAAAATGAAATCTGCTATGTATCGGCCAAGCACCCCTCGCTCGTGCAAGCTAAATTATATTTGTATTCATTTTAATTGTTTCATTGAATGAGTCACTTTAGTATTGCAAACGATCCAAAAAAACTTAGTCTAGCATTTATTATTTATAAAAAAATATAACATTTCCTATTTATTTCATTTCATATAATCACGTGCTCAAAAGGCACTTTTCTAGGTTTTATTTGCTGTAGTCATTAACTTATTTTTTTAATGAGAACTTTCGTAAATGCAATGGCAACGCGTTATTAAAAGCTGATCATAAAATTCCTTTTTTTCGTCTACGGATTTTTGTTTGACGCCACAGACCTCATTCCCAAAACAACATCATGTTCTGACATGATAACAAAAAACTGTAATTCAAATAAAAATTTCGCTGATTTGTTTGACTTTTAGCATACGCGTAACATTAAAAATTTAATAAGCCATCAAATATCATTATTTTAAACAAAATGCTCTTTAAAGTACAATGGAAAAAAAGGAACTATACCGTATTGTAAAGTAAGCTAAATTCACTGTCAGTCTCCCTGACAGTTAAATCCAAAATCTTGTTTTTGATACTATGAAAAAGCATTAACAGTAAATATAAGGTAATAAAAATAAATTCTTTTTTAATTTTTTTAGATAACAGGCACCTGTGCACCGCAAAAGATTGAAAACATTGACAAACTAGATGGCCTTTCTAGATGTAAGTTTCATCCCATTTTTATCAGCTTCATTCTTTAATTGAATATATTTGTTTATATATTTTAATGCAACATTTTTATTATGATAATTCTCTAAGTAATAAAACAAATGTAAAAAAAATATACATAATGGCAAAAAATTTGAAAAAACTTGCATTATTGTAAGTTTTAACGAGGCTTTTATACCTTAGTAAAATAAGCTTATGGGCTATTTTTTTAAATTAATTTTAAGGTCGACAAATATTTTTAAAATTTAAAGTAACTGAAAAATGTTTGGCTTCCAATAATCTATACTTAAATTCTACTCGAATGATATTTTTTATATAACATTACTCCCATTACATGGTGTGATGGAGTTAATTTATGCATGAAATAAGAATTTTAAATAGCATTATAAATTAATTTTTGAATGCATTATGCATGTTACTGAAAGAAAACAATATGCAAACCAGCCTTCAGGTATGTAGTTGGCATGCTCTGCAACGCTTATCATGTGATAATGACTTCCCGTGAATACGTCCAGATAAAATTTAAATAACCTCATCTGAAAGCAATACCTTCTAATAATTAGATTCGTGAAACAAAGATAAGTTTTTTAATAATATAACTTATGGATTGCACAGTTCGATCTTTCATTGAAGTTAAAAAAGCATTGATATATTTAAAAAAAATCAAGGTTCCATTGCTGCTATTCGGGAAATATTTTATTACTGAATTTCGTTTTCATTTAAAATATTACACATAAATAAAAAATATTTGTCCGAATGCTAATTCTATTTTTAATTGTTTTAAATAGTTAATGAAACCAATAAAACGCTTTGGACTATATTCAGTTCTTGTCAATACAATCCGAAAAAAAAAGTTGTTTTGTGAATTATCAAGTAATTTCTCCCAATAATTAGATGACGTCAATCAGTAAAATTTAGAATATTATCCTAGAGTAAATAAATATAATTGTATTCCATACGAATAATTTTGATGCTTTCAAATTTATGATGTAAATTTAAAAGGAAAAAAATAATATTTCTTTGTATTATTATAAAAAAATGAAAAATTATTTCTAATTACTGTCTAATATATCCATAGTACATACTCATGCATATGGACATCCAATCATACATAGACCCATGCATATATTACATACATACACTCATGCGTATACATACACGCATTCATTATACATACATTTACGCATATACATACATACATTCATGCATATACATACATACATTCATTATACATACATTCATGCATATACATACACACATTCATTATACATACATTCACGCATATACATACACACATTCATTATACATATACTCATGCAAATATATATACCCTCAGGTATATAAACTTTATTATATATATACATGCATGCACATGCAATTCATTATACATACATTTATGCATATAAACTCTTTATATAAACGTGTATATAAAACTCACTAACTTCTAACATGAGAAAAATACATGTTAATCTATGTGAACTTTAGATTTGAAATTTTACAATCATTTTATGCATTAACGATCTTTAGTAAGAAACGTTTAGTATTGGTTATCCCTTTGCTATGTTCGCATGTATTTCAGTCATCGAGTTGTTGTTTCTCAGATTTATAATTTGAAATTGAATCACTTAAAAAATTTATAATATGACACAATAATTGTATACAATCCAAAAAAAAAAAACTTCAAGTATTCTTTGGATGATAGGATAGTAACATTTCATAAACAAAATTGTTATCTAATTAGATAAAAGAAGTTAACTAGTTCCTTAAAACGATGTAAGTTAAAAAGTGTATTTTCAAAGTAATAGTGGTCTAGCTCAATCAAGGAACAAAATCTCCATGTATCCTCAATGAAATTTTTAAACGATTTTCCTTCCTGTTAATAAATATTAAATAGGCTAATTAATACGAAATTATCAATTTTTATTTATCAAACAGCAATACATTTTTTAGAAAGTCGATTAACTATGATTATTTTAAGACATATGAGAGCCGTAATTATTTTTAGATTGTGTGTGTGTGTGTGCGTGCGCGCGCGCGCGCGTGTGTGTGTGTGTGAGAGAGAGAGAGAGAGAGAGAGAGAGCGTGCGTGCGTGTGTGTTATATTTTAAACTCTAATTCCAATTGTCATTAATTTCTAAAGTTTTATTTTTTTACGGTTCTCCCTCCTGCAAACAAATATTAAATACACTTATAAATATGAAATTATCAATTTTTATTTATCAAACTGCAATACCTTTTTTTTAGAAATTCGACTAACTATGATTATTTTAAGACATATGAGAGCCGTAATTATTTTTAGATTTATACATTTCCTGCTTCGTAAGTCATATTTGCTTAGTAAGTTAAGCAAACACAAATTGAATTATGTAATTTATTCCTTTTGTGAAATAATGTGCGTGATCGTCACAAGAGGCGCTGCCATCTAAAACGTAGATCGTGATTACTGTCGACTTTAGCTGTAGCTCGTCTTAGTGGGTCACTTCGTTCTTATTGGATATGTCTGACATTCATCTCGACTGGGCAGATATATATGTCATTAAAAGCGGAAAGTAAAGAGTTAATAATAAATTATCGCCATTACTTAATTTATTTTAGAGTAACGAATTTATAGCACAAAAGTAACATGTTTGATTGCGTAAAGCTTGAGCATGAATAAAACATGCTTAAACAGCTTTATCAAACAGCTGAAGGAATATATAATGATTGGAATGAGATTAATCCTTTACTGCATTAATTAATAAAACTTTAAAAAAAGATATTTTTCTCGGTGGAAATAACTTTATTTAATTAATAAGACATATTAAAAAAAATAATGAAAAATTTTTATATTTTGTTGTTTGTTTTTTATTTTTACGGAACTATATATGGGCTCGTATGCACAGAGACAAAAACCATTACAGTGGAAAAGTGGAAAAATTACTATCCGTCGAGAAAGATGAGTATATTGAAAATATTTTTTTTTTTTGGCAAAGAGTACTTAGTTTTACTCTGTTATCGTTTTTTGAAAACGAATCACTCGCACTTCAAATCTGCTTTTTGACTCAATAACCTCAAAGTGAGGTTATTTCGAAATGTCATAAAATCGTAGACAATTTTTTTTGCGTTTTACTATTGCTAAATATATATTTGAGGCATTAAAATATTTTGAATTATTTTATAATTCTTAATTTGGAAATAAAAGGGAATCAAAATTGCAATACCATATGTGAACCCATATGCGATAAAGGGTTAAAATCAGATAACCATAAAAGTTTAAAAATAGGATTATTTTTTAATTACAACCAAGTACCCTGTTTGCACAGAACTACGCCATATAAATGGGATAATTGTGACTGGTAGAATAGAAAGTTTATTTTGCATCTTTTTCTATAATTTTATAGCCATTTTAGGTTATGGTAAATTTTCTTGTTGTTATATATCTATCAAGATGTGAAGAAATTAGATACCTCCATAAAGTTCAGTTCTTCATGACTAAAGTAGTAAAACAGAGAGGGCCACGAAAAACTTTTGCCCCAGGCCCCAATTAGGTTAAGTGAGGTCTTGATTATGCTCATTAATTATTTAAATTTTTGCATAAGAAAACAACGGTTAGCAGAAATTCAAATAATATTCAAACTGTTGGTAAAAAGATGGAAATCTTTTTCTATCTTTAAATATTGTTAAGATTTCCAGGATATTACAATATTGTGTTAAAATTACTATTCATATTGAATCTTCCTCTAATTTCTTTCATCTCGACACATTTTGTTATGTAATGATGGGCAGATACAGTTTACAAATGATGTTTATTTACAATTGAGATCTTGAGAGCGAATGGTAATTAATAAACAATTTTCTCTAAACTAAACTAAGCAACTTATTGAAATAGAATTAT
>JAOUZG010038069.1:3274792-3289455 GCA_026289955.1 Argiope argentata | reverse complement strand
TATACTGAAATAATCTGTATGCATTTTAAGCACTGAATAGTCAAATACGTATGCTGATACAATCTGTACATTTAAGTAGAATCAGTTTAAAGAGCTTTAAATTGCTTCATGTTACAAAATGCTGATGTTTACTGAGAAACCTCACTCCTTTTTTTTTTTTTTTTTTGTACACGCTTACCATAACAAACACATTTTATTTGGAAACATTGACCATAAAGAGCACCACGCCCTTGTTGGCGAAAAATTAGCTGATATCCTCCATGAAGATAAACATAATTACAAAGCGGGTTTTACAGCTTCCTAGAGGCATTTTGCTTAATCAAAATTTCTCTATCCCCACCCAACCTTCCAATGATTGGTGGAAATCGGTTATAGCTCTGAGCTCACTTTTATGTCCAAATGCTTTTAACCGAACACCCCTTTTCTTTCTTTTTTATTTTTTTTTTCATCTGGCAATAGCAAAGAACCAAAATATTTTACTTGCTTCCAAAGCAATAAAAACCACTGACTATCGCGGACAGCTGACATAATTCTCCTCATACCGCGTAGACATACTACATACACAATGCATGAGCCAGTCTATCGTCGACTATTCTATTTAATAAAATAAAAAAGAAAGAAAGAAAGGGAACTGGAGAAAGAAACTTTTTCGGAGGTGGCCCCACCCACAAGCTACCACACGCCCCTTCTATGATAGCAGAAACATAATGAGATTTTGTAGGCCCTAATGCTCTCGAGCAGAGGCCGACAAATTATAGGTTGCAGAGATGACTGCTCGCGGTTGTCAAATTGCAGACTTTTACGATTTCGGGCGGCCGGTCACGTGATCCGAGAATACGGCACCGGTACCATCACCCCATTCCCATTCCGTGTACCGGTGGATTTTTCATCGGGGATGACTAATTGAAGAGTTCGTCATTACTTACGCCGAAAACTCGTTAAGTGGTATTAATCCGCAAATATGTAGCAGTTCGAATGATTCCAGTGAAAGCTGCTTAACTTTCTCAAAGCAATTTTTTCAGCTCATAGCATTACGCTCTTGATAGATTGAGTTCGGGACTCGTAGTGAATTATTATAATGCACATAATTGGAGAAGAATCTATCATAGAAAAAAAAAGCTATTGTGCTTTCGAAAGGTTTGAATTGAAAAATAGATTTACGAGTGTATAAATAGATAAGCGGAGTCGCCCTCGGAAACAATAATAAGAATCCTTCACTCAAACGATTAGTAGGGTTAGTTCGAATCATTATTCTTTTGCTTAGGAATTTGAATCTCGATAACGTTTTAGCCTTTATTAAACATAGCTAGCTGTAATTAATGGATTTGAAAATACTATGGGCTTTCATCTCATTCATATTTATAATGAATCAAATCCAATTCACAAGCATAAATAAATTCATTTAACCTTATGGATTTAAAAACACTATGGGATTTCATCTCATTCATATTTATAATGAATCAAATCCAATTCACAAGAATATATGAATTCATTTAATTGTATTCTGGTGCCTTCTATAGTCATTATTATCATATGAGAACTTGATGTAGTTTTGGCTAGGAGGTTTTGGTGTCTTCGAAATTTATGGACCAAAAATATTCGTTTTTTCATTGGTTGATAGTGAGACATCTGACCCATGACATTTGAGGTTTGTTTTACCAGTATTGTTTGAGACATTTGATTAAATTTATTATCAATTGCTTTTTGTTAATCGTTTCTATAAAGGACGTCATCCAGTTTCTTTGCGATTTCTTGCTTTTAGATAATTAATCTCTCGCTCAGAAAATGATCGTTTGGTATTTTTTATTGAAAGTTTCTTTCAGATTTAACTATCTTAATTTTGTAAAACGCGACTTATATTTTTCTTTAATGATATTACAAGCGCATTCTTACTAATTGTATTTCTCAAAATTTTGTAAATATTAGAATACAATTTTAATATTTATCTGCAATTTTAATATTAATAAAATCCATCATCTAAAATTTATCATTCTAAGATTAATAAAAAAAGGTATTTCTTTTTTTCTGTAAAAAAATTCTTTTTTATATTAACCTGATTTTAAAATAATTGATATCCATATTGTTACAACATTAAAACAATACCTTTTACTATTGCTTCTAATTCATAAACACAAAAATATATAAACATATTGATAATTTCCCTTAAATGCTGCTAAACAAATCATACATTCAAATTATAAATAAAAAATTTACAATCAATATATCAAGAAAGGTAAGGAGATTTACATATTATGCATAAGATTTACCAAAAATGTATTTATAAAATATCATTTGATTCAAAGAATAAGAATCTACTTGAATCCAGAGATAAATTCAGTAAATAATTTGATAGGCTTTAATGGATCATTATAAAAAATCATTCATTGTATTTTGTTAAAGTACATTATATCTCGGCAAAATTTGCGAATGAATACCTAAAAGAGCGAATGCATTAATTGTTAAAATTAAACCTAGAAATATAATTAATTCGAAAGTTTTCATGCCTTTATGTGCATTGATATCTACAAAGTTTTAGCAACAAATTATTAATAAAATAATTTTAAAAGTTGTCAATTGATTTTAAACATATCTTTATAATCCTTTTTGTCAGTTAAAATATGTAACAACTTTTAATATGTAATAACTGAATCTTATGATAATGGGTGGATTTGCATTCCGATGCTGGTCACCGCATTAAGACAGATAATTTTATTTTCTTATGTAGTCAATGGAATTGAACTTAATTTGAGATTAATTATTATTGGGCACATAAAAGGAGGTGATAATTATTGCCGATACATAAATAATTAAAAGGAGTTTAATGATTTTTAAGATAAATCTGTAAGTACATAAAAATGATATATAATTATTTTATATAAAACTTCTAAATATTAATCTCTGCAATGTCATATTACATGTTAGTTAGGTTCTAAATTCCAATTAAAAGATGAAAGACATAATAACTCAACTTATTAAATTCATAACATTCGGATAATAAATGTATACATTCTCGGGCCAGAGTCCTGGAATAGGGGTAGCGCTAAGCGCCCCAGATTCGAGTCTCGGTTCCGGTATGGTTGTTCTTCTGTGTTCTATTTGTAAGGAGGATGAATGTGCCCCCCCTAGTAAAACGGGGTTGTGAAAGAAAATTTGATGAATGAGTAGCTAAGTCGTCCTCTTGTCTGTAGTTGGCGCTACTTTAAAACAAGAGACTCTTATTTTAGCTTGAAATCACTAATGCATCAGGGACCTTGTCCATGGGAAGTGCCATTACAAACAACAACAATTACTACTGCTATCTGTTATTACCTATCTATTAGTACAACATAATGCTAACTACTGATAATCTATTTTTGACTATTCTTATATATTCCTATAGGTTCCCCTGAATGTAGTGTAGTACCTGCCACTTCCTCTAGTATTTATATTCTAAGAATACACATCCTCTAGTATTATAACGAATCAGCCTTCTGATTTTCAACAACAACAATACATTCTACGAGTTTATTGCATATTCCTTCCTAAAAGGGCACTTTAAAAATATATTAATTATCCTAATACAGTTGTCCTTGTTTCCAACGTATTTTTAAAACAATATTTTGGAATTATAATTTTTTTACATCATATACGCTATACATTCATTATTTCTAGACGAAATGAAAATTATTTTCTAGATCAATGATTTTGATTTAGATGAAATGAAGTAATAATCACCCTTTTAATCCACAGAAGAAAAAAAGTTATGAACAGAGATTAAAACTCCAAAAAAATGAACTTTTTCTCATCTTTTCTCTAAACAATATTGCCGTCCGGATGCAAAAACACTTAGCCTACTGACCTGTCAATAAAATTAAGAAATTTATTTTACGGCTTTTCTTTTTGAAAAACACCTACAGAATTTTAGTAACAATTTTATTTTTTGCTCTTTGTAATTGTCATTGCTTTTACAATGAACAAGCAAGCGCTATTTTTAATTCATAAACTTTTTTTGCAAGCGTTATATTATAAATAAAGAAAAGAGATAATCCTTGTTTCATTGGCAAATGCCGGAATGGAAAGAGGGATTTCAACTCCGAAACTGCTGTCCTATTTTTTTGCGCTAATCTTTTTGCTCATAAAAACACTACACTATTCAGCTCATTGCTATTCTTTATTTGAATTCAGATGCTTTGTTCCTTCTTCATAATAGATTTAGTATCCGTGTCAGATGATTATAAGCCAGACGCTTGTTCGGCACTTTACGTTGTTGGCTTGTGAGTATCTGTTTAGATAAAAACGTGAACATCTATCATTTCAGATTGTTGTATATAACAAATAATGTAAAAAACAATTTTTTAAAATAAATTCCTACTTAGGTTAAAAAAGAAAAAGTGTATTTTAGTTACTCTTTATTAAATAATTACAATTAATACAAATATGTATAGAAATATGACAGTATCCCAATATTGAGCGACAAAATAGAAAGCAAATTTCCTGGTAATTTCCATTCTCCTTTCTATATATGGTGTTCGAACTCTCAGCCCAAGGAATACGAATCCCAATGCGCCATACCAACCAGACAATCCCGGCCTGACAATTATGATTACTATAAATAATTGGTCAAAAAATTATACTAGCGTTGAATTTTCAACGGCAATTGAGGATTTAAAGCCGATTGTGGCAACTTAAAATGCAATGATTTTCTACATCAGTTGGGGAACGCAATACAGATTAGAAACTTTATTTATTCTGTTCTGTTTACTTTAGTTCGAAAGTATTTCAAAATGAACTCAAAAAATTGATTAATAAACAATAATTCATTTTAAATGCATCAAACATGGAAATAAACAGATTCATTTAGAAAACCGGCCTAGCCTCATTAGTGTGCAGAAAAAACAAACTGAATTCGCTACTTATTTTCCGGAGGGGAAATGAAAATTTTTGACGAGAAATTTAGCTTTTATTTAATTACTAAAAAATTAATGAAATAATATTTGAAAAAACTATTAGCATCAAATGTCATCCACTGCAAGTTTTAAAAATTTTTACATGTACTTGATTGGATGAACAAAAAGTATTTTATAAACGATTGAAATTTTGAACAGGATATATATATATATATATATATATATATATATGGGAGTATGAACTAATAATTGGAATTGAAAAATGCCACCTTTTTTCCGCTTTTGAATACTAGACGATTATTTATATTAACCCTTTAAGCGTGCTTGACGAACTCACCTCGTCATCGGAGTGTTACGTCGTACCCGTGTTTGACGAGTCCTACTCGTCATCCAATTTTAAAGTCCGCATTTCAACGTGTTTGACGAAAATATCTCGTCATATCCTTATGTTATCGAGTTTTCGACTTTAAAATTGGATTGCGAGTAGGACTCGTCAAACACGGGTACGACGTAACACTCCTATGACGAGGTGAGTTCGTCAAGCACGCTTAAAGGGTTAATAAATCCAAATGTTTTCACTGTTTGGATATTAAAATTATCAAATTCTTATAACATTACTGCAAATATTGCGTCATTGATTGTCTATCAGACAAGATTCAATTAATCTTCAATTTCTCTTACGTTATGTATATTTATTTTGAAATATTTTTCAGAAATTTTCATTTCGTTTAAAATGAAATTCATATATCACGAAATTTCGTTAATGGTATATAATAGCTGCATAGAGGTATGGTAGAGGCTGCTATTCATTTTCTTTGTTTTGTTTTGTTTTATCGATTTTGGAAAATAAATAGCAAACATAGTTTTATTTATGGACTTTTTACTTATTTATTATTAATTATTTATTAATTTGCAGATTTTTATTTGCTTATTGATGTTTAAATTTTAGCACATTTTAAAGCATTATGAAGTTTTCGTCCTTTAAATATCATTTAAACATTTCTGTATTGTTTATTTATAAAGTTAAGCCTTATATGTAATTAAAACATCCTATTCAACATGAGACAAAAATGCCAATTCTTCTTACTCTGTTTATCAAAATCGAAAAAGAAACTTGGAAGGAATATTTATAGCAATTATAAAAATGATTTAAATCTCATAAAAACTTAAAAAATATATCGGTTTCAGAATAAAATTAAGAATATTCTTTTGATTTATTAAAATTAGTAAAACTTAGTAAACTAAAATTTTACAGTAAGTGCAATAATACCATATACATATATAATTATCTTATTTTGAATTTCAAGATGGTGTAAAATCATTCTGATATTATAGTATTTTTCTGAATTTATCGGGAAAGAAAATTACTATTAAATATTTGACGAAACAATGAAAGTAACTTAAAGACCATTGTAACAATGAAAATATTATTAAAATCTACCTTAAAAAGTTTTTAATTGCCGAAAATTCAAAATAAACAGTGTGACAACTAAACCGATCTAAATGAAACGATCTTTTTTTAAAAGCAGTATAACAGTATTTTTGCGCATCAAATTCTCGGAATTTTTCGTAGAGTAGCACCAAAATCTTTCCTAAATTTATTTTTAAATATTGCTTTATATTTCCAAATAATATTTCATCAAATTTGGTAGCTCTGGATCGAACGGATAAACATACATATATTCCTTCAATAATAGTTCAGAAGAATATATAAATTTAATTAATTCTGAAAAAAATTTCAAATTCTCAAATGTTTACATATGTAAATTTTTCAATAATTAATTGTGGATTAATACATATGTGATGTTCAGTAGCTTTACTTAATTAAATCCATTTTAAATATAATTTTGGTATAAACAAAGTAATAGAAATGAAACTATTCACTAACGACTTTTCCGATTTTTCGTTTTTTGAAAACCATCAATCAGAAGTAATTATATTTAGAAAAAATAATGTGACCTATATTCGACTTTTCTTATTTATTCATGTCTGGGGAAACAAAAAATTTTGTCTAAAGTGAAACACTTTTCATAAAGCGAACATTTGTATTTACTTATTATATTAAGGCTTATTGTTTTTGTGAATATCAGTATTGTTTTATAAATAATAAATGTAACAAATATAATTTTGATTTCTGTATGAAAAGCTGTTATAATCATTTGATCATTTAAACAAAATAACTTAGTAAATGCATGCAACATTTATTTATGTCAGAAACGGAGCAAACAAAATATTTCACTTATAACAAAACCCATTTTATAAAGTGGACATTTGTATTTACTAATTATATTAAAGCTTATTATTTTTGTGAATATCAATATTGCTTTATGCATAATAAATGTAACAAATATGGTTATTTTAATTTTGATTTTTGTATAAAAAAAGCTGCTACTATCTTTTAATCGTGTAAGCAAAATCACTTAGTAAATATAAGCAACATTTATTTATGACAGAAACAATTTAAATAAAATATTTCATTTAAAACGAAACCCATTTTATAAAGCGGACGTTTGTATTTACTAATTATATTACCAGTATAAGTATAAATAGCAAATTATTTGTATTTACTAATTATAATACCATTATATCCATTATAAAGCGGACATTTATATTTACTAATTATATTAAAGCCTATTGTTTTTGTGAATATCAATATAACTTAGTAAATGTAAGCAACATTTTTTTATCTCAGAAACGAAGCAAACAAAATATTTCATTTAAAACGAAACCCATTTTGTAAAGTGGACATTTGTATTTACTAATTATATTAAAGCTTATTGTTTTTGTGAATATTAATATTACTTTATACATAATAAATGTAACAAATATGGTTAGTTTAATTTTGATTTCTGTATAAAAAAGCTGCTATAAGTATCCTTTGATCATGTAAGCAAAATAACTTAGTAAATGTAAGAAACATTTATTTATGTCAGAAACGGAGTAAACAAAATACTTAATTTAAAACGAAACCCACTTTATAAAGCGTGCAATTGTATTTACTAATTATATTACCATTATAAGTATAATTAGCAAATTATTTATTTTTACTAACTATATTACCATCATAAGTATAATTATCAAATTATTTGTATTTACTAATTATAATACGATTATACCTATTATAAAGTGGACATTTATATTTACTAATTATATTAAAGCTTATTGTTTTTGTGAATATCAATATTGCTTTGATCATGTAAGCAAAATAACTTAGTGAATGTAAGCAACATTTATTTATGTCAGAAACGGAGCAAATAAAATATTTCATTTAAAAAGAAACTCATTTTATAAAGCGTACATTTGTATTTACTAATTATATTAAAGCTTATTGTTTTTATGAATATCAATATTGCTTTATGCATAATAAATGCAAAAAAATATGGTTATTTTAATTTTGATTTCTGTATTAAAAAAGCTGCTAATAGTATCTTGTGATCATGTAAGCAAAATAACTTAGTAAATATAAGAAACATTTATTTATGTCAGAAACGGAGCAAACAACATATTTCATTTAAAACGAAACCCATTTTATAAAGCGGACATTTGTATTTACTAATTATATTAAGGCTTATTGTTTTTGTGAATATCAATATTGCTTTATGCATAATAAATGCAACAAATATGGTTATTTTAATTTTGATTTCTGTATAAAAAAAGCTGCTATTAGTATCTTTTGATCATGTAAGCAAAATAACTTAGTAAATATAAGCTACGTTTATTTATGACAAGAACGCCCTGAAGTAATAATTTCTACATAAATAAATCCAAAAAATTGGATAGAAAACTGGCTAGATAACAGTTGCAAGCAATGATTGAAAAACATTAATTTAACGGCCTAATGATTTTCCTACAGTATAAATATTCTTTCCAATAATCTAGACAACAGAAAGCTAAACATTCACATTTTAATTTGTAAAATGGATTTTGTAGTCCATTATATCAAAAAAATAAAATCAATCATCTAAAATTTATCATTCTGAGAATAATAATAAAAAAATACTTCTTTTTTTATGTAGAACAAAATTCTTTTTTTATTTTAAAAGACCAATTATACTAAGTAAAACGAATGCAATTACGATATCTAGAAAGACTTTGCAAACAAATCTGGCATCGATTCATGCGACGGAACATTCACATTCGTGACCATAAACAATTGCGTCAAGGCAGTGACAAACAACGGAAACTAATTGTAACAATCATTCTGTAGCATGTCGCCATTGTCCTTTTTCTTTGTTCTGTAAATAACACTATTTTCGAGGCTGAGCTTTTAGAGGCTGATTTTATAAATTGAAAATATTCGTGAGCAATGACAGTAAAAGACTAAAAGACTAATTTCATCTGATATCTTTCGAGGGAGTGTTTTTAATTCTCCCTTTTATCATTAATTATTACACAAAATTACACAAAAAAAGAAAAATTAGAAATCAATCCCAAAACTGCAAACACTTTAGAAAATCAAAAAGGATTTTTAAGTAAATGCAGTACCGATATATGATAAACAGGGGGAAAATAACACTATGACGGCAAATCTTCTATTGCATTAAATAATTGAAGGAAGAATTGATTCGTCGTCTTATCCTCTAACAGAGAGTAAAGCGTCTCTGATAATTATAAATTAAATATAAATAAATCGCTTATTTATATCTGAAAGGAGCAAAATTTGCCAATATGAGGAAACGTTTACTAAGTAAGAGAATATGAAAGTAAAAAAATAATCATAAATCAATATTATTTACATTTTTATAAAAACATTTTTTAATCTTGTATATTGCGATAAATATTTAATTAATAATAATAAGAAGGTTGACTAAACAGCATTGTTTTTAATTTAGTTTATTTGAAAGTGTTTGATATGAAATCATTAGCAATTTTAATTTTTTTCATTTGAAGAATTGAATTATCCTTTAAATAATGCAAAGAAGGGATTTATTTTTTTATTTTATTTAAATTCGAAGTAAAACAAAAAAAAATCGAAAATTTTACTTTTTATTGTTGAATTATTTTAGTTTTAAAAAATGTCTCTGCCTTATACCATTTAAAGCTCTTAATTTATTCAAAAACATAAGTATTTATTCAAAAAGAAGAAATAAAAAAATACCTTTCTTATCATGTCAGAACATGATGTTATTTGGGGGAGGAGGCCTTTGGCATCAACAAAAATCCTCAGCCGAAAAATGAAAATTTTATGATCTGACTTTTTTTAAAAAATCAGAGCTTTTGTAATGCAAAGACTTTTGTAAAAAATCAGCTTTTACAAAAGTCTTTGCATTACAAAAGCTCTGATTTTTTTTTAAAAAAAATAAGTAAATGACTAAAGCAAATAAAAACTATAAAAATGTCATTTTGAGCACGTGATTATATGAAATGAAATAAATAGGAAATGCGATATTTTTTTAAACAATAAAGGTGCATAGCAGATTTCATTTTAATCTTTTATTTTTAATTGTTTTGATTTTGAAAAAACATTCAAAGTAATAAAAATTCGTTCACCATTTTTTGAAAAAAATAAAATTTGGAAATCATTTAATGAAACGACACAAATTATTTTGTAATTTTGTTGGGCATTTGTTGTATTTAAATTATTATACACTGTTCATGAAAACTTTTTGAAGAATATTTTTAAATGAATTAAAATTATTAATTAACTTTTATAATCAAATTAATTATTAAAGTTACATTTTGATTCTTATTTATTATTCATTTATTAAAATTAAAGCATGTTTAATATGAACTCTATTAGAGCTCATTCTAATTTTAAAATTGCTGGTTTTTGTTTTTAGATTATATTTTCAAATCAAATTCTAAATAAATTCAATTTACATTGCATTCCCATTATTTTCAAAATATTTTTCAGTTGCAGATGCGATTTATTCAAAATGCCTTAATTTTTTAAAGATATTTTCAATGTTTTTATACATTGGGATGTTATTTTGACTGTTGTTTAGTCAGCATTTACTTGAAAATGCATGAATAATACTTTTTTTACATCAATCTTGCCTTATAACCTTTATAGTCAGTATCTCAATTTTTATTTTAACTGTTAACACTTCATTCTTCTCACTTAAATAAAAAGTAATAAAGAGATAATTTTGAGCAAAACATCATCTATTTAATCGTTGATGACATATCACTTTGACCATAAATCTTGGGAAACATCTTTATAAATGAAGTTGGAATATTGTAATCACAGAAGAATGCAACTGGAAATCTTTTCATATTATATTTGTCGCGTTAACATAAATTCAAACAACCGGACAGACAGGCTTCCTTTTGAACATATTTTATTCGAAATTTAATAGAATTCTACAAAATTGGCATAAAGATCATGTCCGAAATGGCATTTGTCAAAATGGTTTTGAATTATCTTTGTCACAGAGAGATAGACAGACATGTAAACATTTTCAAAATGCAGGATGTTCCGAAATGGGGTGCTTCGTTCAAAATCTCGAGTTTGAGTGGGGTCTTTTATCTTTATTATTATTACAATGAAATTCATTATTACGCAAATGCCTGATACGAAATATAAAATACGGAAATGCCTGAAATTTGGCATGATTTTTCTCAATTTGTCTACGATTATGAGATTACCCGGGTTCTGATCCTAGCTTACTTTAACTACAAAATTAATTTTCGATTTGTGCATTTGAATCCGTGAAGAATTTTACAATATCTGTAATTATTTTATGATTCAGGTAGCATTACTTTATAATTCAGATAATCATCAGAGTATAAACGATTCAAATTTTAGTACTTATATATTATACCGTCTTCGCCAACAATCGCCAACAATTTAGTCATTTATTGGGGACGGATTTAAATTTGGCGATAAGGATCAACGAAATACATTATTGCCGGATTGCCATAATTGGCGGTTTATCAACTAATTGGAGATTACTTTAAATTTGGCGATAAAGTTAGACGGTATAATACCCAAATTTTATTTAAATATCTATCATTTAAAATAAAAATTCTATAATTTATCTACTATATAATATTAAGTTATTTATTAGATTTTAAATGAAATATTTTAAAAGAAAAACGTTAATATTAAAAAATATATGATATTTTATTATGGAAAAGCAATTCACCAGATTCTTGGAAACTATTTTTCATAGTACAATTTTTATCCTTGATATAACATCAAAAATGAATTTTTAGAATAGCAAATCTTTCAATTAATTATATATTCGTTCCTAATTTTTTAAACTAATTTATATTAATACAAATTTTTTCTAATTTATGAGAAGTATTCGAGGATTTTTTGGGAGAAAATTTCATAAATTTGCTGCATTATATACATTTCAATTGTTTTATCGTATTTTATATATCATTTACAGTGTTTTGGGTTGAAATTAAATTTTTAATCCTTGTATGCATCTAATTTTAGAAAAATATAATTTCTTTTATTAGTTGATGGCAGACTTCTCTCATGTATAATACTTGAAGTTTTTCTTAATAAAATTATTTATCGTTTTCAAATGGTTTTACTTTACAATCTTGTAAAAAGATATATTAATATTCTTCATAATACTTCGATAATATTCTTTAGATATTAATATTCTTCATTCTTGTAAAGATATGTTTTAATATTCCTCACAAAGTAATCTTAATAAAGATATTTTTAAATAGTCAGCATAAATCTCTAGTTTAAAATAATAAAATGTGAAACAATTTTTATGCAAGACATTATTTGAATATTGAACTTATTTTTAAATCTGGAACATACCTACTGGAGTAGTTTACCATTTTTTTTTGTGCTTTTGTTTTTGTCAAAATCATTTCAACTTTTTGTTTTTTGTCAAAGCATAATTTCTCGTTTCATATAATGACAATGATTACGAAATACTATAGACATAAATACTTGGTCTTATCTTCATAATAATCCCCAGAACTGTAAGGTGAGAAATCTCACATAAAACAAAAAAGATGTAATGATTCTTAAAAAAAAAGTCACACATTTCGAGATTTTATCAAGATAATAATTTTATTTAAAATCATAACAATTTTACTTTCTTGTATATGAAGTACTCTCCTTGTCCGAAAAATTTTCGTCCTTGAAATTTGTATACGAAAAGAAAGTAATGCGATGATTTAAAAAAATGGAACTCGAAATATTGATTCATTTCAACTTTTCGGACCTCCCAGTATCCGAAAAACACATTTTTGGAATTACATCTGCTTTTCTGTGAAAACGATAACTCAGAGTTGCTTTGAGAAAGATGAACAAAATTTGATGTGTTATCTTTAAACCAAATTTACCGACTGTTTTAAGTTTTAAGCGAAACCATTCAGAGGAAACCTATCCAAATACCAGGGACCAACTAAAATTAAGCAAGTAGATAATTAAAATTTAGTGTACTGATTTCAAATTAGAAACCAAATATAACGAAAAGTCATTTGCGCTTTTATCTGCATGTATTCTAGATAATTAAAGATAAAATGACTTAGATTAAGGAAAATTAGAGCATAGTTTTGTCATTTAAACTGAAGATTCTTTTTTTAATCTTGTCAGAACATAACAATGTTTTTGGGATGAGGTTTTTGGCGTCGACGAAAATCCGTAGGCGAAAAATTGACTGTTTATTATCTGCACAAGCATCTCAAAAAAATCAGCTGTGAATAAATAACGCGTTGCCATTGCATTTACAAAAGCTCTGATTTAAAAAAATAAGTTAATGAATACAGCAAATAAAATCTAGAAAATCATCTACTAAATACCATTGAGTACGCGATTATATGAAATGATATAAATAGGAAATGTGATGGGGTTTTTTTTTTGCAAGAAATCAATGTGAGTCAAAGTTTTTTTATGATCGTTGGCAATACTAAAGTGACTCATTCAATGAAGCGATTAAAATGAGTAAAAATATAATTTAACTTGTACGAGCAAGTGGTGCTTGGCCGTTCAAGAAATTACGTTCTGACTTGATACTTTGAAATATGCATAAAAGATTTCATTTTGATTCTTTTTTTAAAATTTTGAACTAAATATGTTAAAGGGTTGACGGCTTATTGATCTATACTTCCGCTTGCTTGCTGACGTGATAAAGTAACAATTAAATCAATGACATTTAGTAGCTGATCTTTTCATTAAAATTGTAAACAATTATCAATTTTCAGTTTAACTTGATCTAGAAAAAGAAAACAAAATGCACGCTCATTTTCTTCATTATACTATGAATTACAGAAAATTTATGCATGAAAGTGAGAATAAAAATCAGAATACTAGCTGCATTTACGGCTTTGTGAAAGACCAAAAAATTTTGGTTGAAATCGCGCATATATTGCGATTTATGTGAGGACGTTTTGGAAAGACCGATCCCGCTAGTACTGTTACTATATTATTATTTTTTTTTAACGAAACTGGGCCATATCACGTCATAGAAATATTCTGGAGAAATTAAACATATTAGCCGACACGATTTGGTTACATAAGAGGGACATAAAATTACTAATTTTTTTCATATAAATATGCCTTTCTATTATGACTTATGAGAGGAAGTTTCGATCCTGTTCAATCCTCAATTATATAAGAGCAATCTTTGCATGAAATTGCACTTACAAGTCTGCTAATTCACAGACGTAAATAGTACTGTTAATATATTTAATTTTTTTAACGAAATTGGGCCATATCAAGTCATAGAAATTTTCTGAAGATATAAAACATATTATCTCATACGATTACATTACATAAGAGTAACATAATTTTGCACATTTATTACGGCTTATATGAGGAAGTTTCGAGTAGTCCAATCCTACTAATTTGCAGACGTAAAT
>JAOUZG010038069.1:3255859-3266603 GCA_026289955.1 Argiope argentata | reverse complement strand
TGTGTGTGTGTGTGTGTGTGTGTGTGTGTGTGTGTGTGTGTGTGTGTTACAAGACTAAAATATTCAAAAATCCCGATTACAAGACTAAAATATTCAAAAATCCCGATCCGATTATTTTAAACACATCCATAAAAATAAATGCATATTTGCGTTGATAGGTTTTGATGCATTTTTAATCATTCGCTTTAAGTCAATCTCATATAAAAAATGTTAATATTATATTTTATTTTAATACTTTATCTCTATTTATCGCCCTTTATACTAATGATTTCATTTGACCCACTTTAAAAACAGGATGGTTCTAAGTAAGTAAATAATAACAAAACATTTTTTAAATAATTGCCATTCAGCTGTGAATACGCCTTATACAAGGATTGGAATTGGATCTATTTCTTTCTATATCTTTAATTGTATCTTAATTTCTATATTTAAATCTTATTATAGTACTAAAATATATTATATAACATTAGATATGGATAAAAGTAACTATAAATTTCGTTTAAAGCATATGAACTTGTTTGTAAACTTTACATATAATTTGTATACTGGTTATCATATTGAAAAATAAAACATATTTTTAAGATCATGTAGCAAAATGAGATGGTGAAGGATAAATTAGTTTAAAAAAATAACGAATATTGACTTACAAAGTTTGGACTGAAAAATACAACTTGCGATTTACCTTCAAAAAATATTATAGTACTTACACATAATTATATAAAAATAAAATTTAACTTGCAATTTTAATAGGTTTGTTTTTAACTAACTTACAGATATAATTTAAGAAAATTGCTGAATTTATTAAAGGAGTTTTTTAAAAAATAATGCTCATTGTGTGTATAAATATAAGGAAAATCAAAGAAAATATTAGAGAATTTGAATACGCTAAGTCAAAACGTTACTGTATTATTATAATAGATTTCATTAATATTTTTCTTTCGCTCAATTTCTAAATAAATACCAGGCAAGACCTTGCAACGAAGCAGCCTGACACAGTCATTAATAAAATAAAACTTTGCCATTGTTCTTGTGATTAATGCGGAACATTCAATTTTTCGTAACCATTGTCACATTCACAAAAAGAAAATTATGCTTAATTGCTTGTCAAACAAGCTATATTTCAATTTTTTTTTTAATTCCAGCAGCGGTTAAGCCTTTTAATATGCAAAAACAATTCCGTCTGCAGCATTTCCTTTCAAAACAGTAAAAGAAGAGATTTTGTCACGAATCAAGAATATTAATATTTAGTTAAATTTCTTCTAAAATATTTTATTTAAAATATCTATGATTATATTCCCTAGGATATTTATATATTGAGTTCTATGAAAATCATCCAATTTGTTTCAGATAATTTCAAAGATATCTAGTTGACATACCTTTTTATCAAGAAATGAACTATATAAAAGCAATAAACATAATTCAAATAATAATTATTTATAATTCTAGTATTCATTTAATTTAATAATTTAACTAATTAATAGTTTTTGGATTCTCTAAATAAAAAAAATCTGATCATCAAAATTTATTAAATTTATATATCCCCATTTCACAGATGTGGCTTTAAAATCGGGTACATATGATATACCTTTAGGTAATGGGTAAGGAATATTTATTTTAGATTAGAAATATATAAATAATAATTAATTATAAATAAACAGTTAGGTATTTATTATCTAAAAATTAATAAATATTAAAGTTTAAATTTCATCGCAAAAATTTACAAAATTTAATTACTTTATTACTTTACAAAATTCAATAACCTTAAAATTTAATTATAGCGATTAAATAATATAATTGAATCAATAATAATTATCCAATAAGAAAGTTCACAAAAGCAATCTGACAATTCATGAATTTAATATTAGTTTTTCAATAATTTAGGAATAAGATAATTTTGTCAATCCTCATCAGTTATTATTTCTTATTAATTAGCATGGATATTCCAACGTTATCTGAATGTATTTTTGGAGATTTTTATCACTAATAGACGAAAAAATCAGGCTCGGGCTGAATATAATGTTTTATTTGAGAATTAAACGTGAAAAAGTGTTAAAAGTAACAAAAATTTGCTTTATTTAATATTATGTATAAGCATTTTTAATTTTTGTTTTAGTTGAAAATATTCTAATGTTACTGCTAATTCTAACACTTTTCTACGTTATTCAAAACTTTTGGGAATTTAATTACTTTTCCCATTTGTTTTCAAAATGTTAATATAGTAAAAATATTTATTAATAATCATTTTATTATTCTATTAAAGAATACATACGAATAGTTTAGAAATTAGTTATTTTTTCACAGTTCTATTTTTTGATAAAACATTATCTAGAAAATTTCTTTAATATACCAATTAGAATTATAAAAACGTTAAATAATATATTAGGAATGCCAACATTTTTTAAACGGTTAGCGCTCGTTATTTAAATCACATGAGAGTTAATCTATTTATTACTTGCATATTTTTTTAAAGCAAGGCTCAGTATTATCTTTTATTATATATTCAAATTACACACCTAAAGTTTTTATAGAAGGATTTCAATTTTAAGTGTCGAGGGATTTTTTTGTCTCATTAGTTAATTCATGTTGCCTAACCAATCGATAACAAATGAGTGAATTAGAATATACTTTGCTTATAAAACTTTTGATGATTTTATAGTTAGATTTTTTAAAAAAAACAATCAATGGCATTTTTTATTGAGTATTGAGTATATTTTGTATTGAGTTAAAATCCTGTTTAAATTTGCCTGTAAAAATTCATGATAATACATATTTTATCCATTATAATGCGATATAACAATTTTAATCATATCAGTGTAATTTTATCAAAGTACAAAAGAAATTCTGTCCGGTATTTTTAAATGAATATTTCAAAGGACGATCGTACACCATACCAAATTATTAGAGTAATGTTTTTCAACGTTAATAATCTCAGTCAGAAGAATTTTAAAAAATCTATATTTTATTATTATCATGTCAGAATATGATGTTATTTTGAGAATAAGAGTCAACAAAAATCCGTTGGTGGGAAATTGAAATTTATTACGAGCAAATTTTTGCGCGTGCATCTCAAAAAAATCAGCCTTTAATAACGCATTGACATTGCATATACAAAAGCTCCGATTTAAAAAAAAGTTAATGTCTGTAGCAAATAAAACCTAGAAAAATGCCATTTTAAGCACGTGATTATATGAAATGAAATAAATAGGAAATGGGATATTTTTTGAAAAATCAATGCGAGACAAAGTTTTTTATGATCGTTTGCAAGGCTAAAGAAACCCATTCAATGAAACAGTGAAAATGAATGAAATAATTTAACTTGCACGAGCACGTGGTGCTTGACCGTTCAAGAAATTACGTTCTGACATGATACATTGAAATATGCATAGCAGATTTCATTCTAATCTTTTAATAATCATCCCTCTGAACTGTTAACAACTTTTTTGTATGCCTTATGATTCTGTTGTACTATTTTAGATTTTTCTAATATCTTATTTTCTATATTCTTACTTATTTCAGTGATGGTTGTTATCAATATAAAATCATGTTTACTGGAGTGGATATTCATTTTTTAGTACTTTCAAACTTGAAATTAACGAATGTTAACTATATTTCATAAAGCAAAAGACCTTCATTTATAAATTATAATTTTCTGTAAATAGAATTGACATGTTCCAGTAACTCATTGTAAGTTCTTTTTGATATGAGCTTTACTACATTTCATCTACTAACCATTAACTTATTGTTTATTTGTTTTGATTTATTTAAAACTGAACTGAACTTTAAACTGTGAGACTGTACCTTTTAATATATCCTAAAAATGCTGAAGTTACTAAATCCGCGATTATCATATTTCTTATCTGAAATTTCAAATTTAGCAAATATAAATAATTTGATCTTATCTGAAATTTCAAATTTAGCTAATATAAATAATTTGATCTTATCTAAAATTTCAAATTTAGGAAATATAAATATATTGTTTTGTATCATAGTTTAGTTATCAATTGGACGTAACGATATAAATAATTCGGAACCAATTTTAAATTATGCCTTTCGAAATAAAATTATAACGGCATTGACCATAGTTCAAATTTTGAATAGAATACTACGTCCATATTAACAACGTTTGCAAAAGTGAAAAACGATTCCATGAAATATTGGCTATAATCCAATTACATAATTATATCCAATCAGAAATTTTTTGATCAGACCTAAATATATAATCAATATGCACAACTATAATCTCTACTATCATTTATCAAATTGTTAATATTATCGATTAAAATTCTGATAAATCGTAAAGTCCAATCATTATTAATATTTCAAAAATAACATTTGAAAATTAATATTTTAAATATAAGTTAAAAATCAAATTATTTTTGAGGTAGAATAAAACCAAATAAATTGAGTTTTCATTTTTTTTGTAATCAAATCACTAAAAAATTCCCGACTTCAGAAGAAAAAAATATAATCAGCTTAAAATCGTTTTTCAGTCATTTTTCGATGTATTATACTTTACTTTATTCGATGTTTTAAATTACACATTACTAACCCGAAAGCTATTTTCATAACGTTATCAGAATGAATCAACTCGTCTGGCGTCCATTATAGCTGAAATTGTTATTTTTATAATTTCCCATTATGACAAGTTTCAAATATTTACAATGAAAGTTTTTGAAAGAGTCATTATCACTTGATTTTCAAAGGACATTATTGGTACATTTCAATCATAATGTTAATACATATTTATATTCCTCATCATCTATATTTTAAAATGCAAACATTGAATAACATGCCCCAAAATGTGCAATACACACTCTTCAATTGTGTTCTAATAGCATCGTTAATGAAAGAGCTAGTGTGAGAATGGTACTTTCTATTTCCATGCGTGTCGTTAACAGGGACTTTGATTTTCTGTTCAATCAAAGAATAACGTCACGTAATACGAATATATCTTTATTATTGAGAAATTTTGTTGACAATAATATAAAGCATGTTTCATGTGAATTATTTTTCATGTTTTTATAATGAAATAAATGTTACCATGGTTATATATCTAAAAAGGCTTTATATTTGGAATAAAAATATCTGTACACGCCCTAGATTTTAAAATTTCATTTGGAATTTTTTTTCCGAATCTTGTATTTCCCCAACATTAACAAAGAAATTAATAATTTGAGTAATTGAAGGCAATAGCTAAATATCAGAATCATGTTGTATTTCAAATGACTGTTGAGAACACATTTTAAACATTTATTTATTATTTAAAATGCATCGTTAGATTTTTTAAAATAATTATCATAAAGCACTTAGCATGTAGCAAATGTATAGCAGAGAATTAATAAAATTGTAGCAATTCATTAATGTAATCAATAACTTTCATTAGCAAATTATGTTCCAATTTTTTGACATGTCAAACCCTATTGCGGTATAGAGTATATTCAAGAAAAAAAGTTTCCCAAATATTGAGCATCTAATTATTAGTAAATGACTTAATTGTTTAAAAAAATAGGACTTTTTTTTTCAAATATCATTTAGAAATTAAATTTTTTTCTACATGTAACTGAAGATTATACATTTGAACGTATGGGCATATAACTTTGAAAACATACTATATTTAAAAAAACTAATTTAACTACAGAAACTATAAATATAAAAAAATCCCTAACATCAAACACCACATTTACTAAAAACTAAAACTAAAAATATCTAAAGTGCATATTGGAAGATAGTTAAGAAATAAATTATCCCAAAAAAATTGAAGCTTAATAAAACTATAAATATGGATGTTAACCGTTTAAAACATATTTTTCTTTATTTATGAAATAAATCATTATTGTTATCTCCACAAATAACAAAAATGGTGAGTTTGTTTCTGTTAGAATTCCACTGAAACACTGTTGTTCAATAAACTTGACACAAGTATACTTCAAATGGTGTAAATGCTCACCTAGGTACAATTATTTTTCGGTGTTTTGATTAGAATTCTTATGACAAAAAAATCGTTTTTGACGTCTATTCGCGATAAATCAAGAAAATATTATTGCGCATTATTGTATTTGGCGTCATTTTAATTTTTAAAAATTAGCTTTTAAGGTTATCAATTTAGACTGAGGCATTTATTTTTATTTTTATTTCATTTATTATTATTATTATTTGCGTGAGGACTTTATGATTTATTCGGTAATCTGCTTGAAATTTACAGCATTCTTTTATTATATACTTAATCGGGAGTTTCCTTCTAATAAAACCCAATGAATGACAAATTATTTTTTATTATCTATTTTGCTTAAATTCTGAAAAAGAAATTGAAATCTAAGATTGCTGCGGACTGTATTAAATTTGATACAATTCCTCTGACATTCTGGTTTTTGAAGGCAGATGTTGCTGTGCAACTAGACTCCACTAGGAAGATTTAAAAATAGGTAAAGCAAAAGAGGTATATGACTCTTAAGATAATACGATTTCAATTATAAGAAGATTAATTTATGTAAATAATTTTTATTTTCGATATAATAAATATTTTATATAAGTTTTAATAAATATTTATTAAGAAAATTGTGCTTAGCTATATTTTGTAAAAGATGCATTTTATTCGAAATATATTTATAAAGAGTTTTAACTACTCCCCCTCAATGTAGTAGGTGGTTGAAGGCCAATATAATAATAAGTATAAATAATATTAAAATAATGAAAAAAATTCATAAAATACATTCAATAAAATTATTCATTACCATCCACTTATTCACTCGAATGCTATTCCATACATAATAATAAAGAATGCTTAAGAGCCAGATATACATATCTAAATTTCAAAATACCAGGTATTAAAACCTAAATTCAAACTGTTAATAATTGTTTTAACTTCTAATAGGTAAAATATGAACATTTTACAAGCAATTTTTGCTACCCTATATTTAAAAAATGAAGCATATTTATGGGATAGTTGAAAATGTGAGAAGATTTTTTTAAAAATATTTCAAAGCATTCCTTATTTTTGAAATGATTAATTTCAAAATTTTAAATGTTATTTTAGATTAAGTGTGTGTAATTAAATTTTACTCATGCTCAAATTACTCCAATTCAAAACTAATTTGATTAGCCAAAACTAAAATTTTAATATTTATGAGCCAACTCGATAATTTCAGACAATCAAACTACTATTTTCACTAACATTTCTACCTTCCAGAAATAATTTAATAAATTTTCCACTTAATTTTAAATTATATTTTTCAATCAAATTGCATCAAATTTTATTTTCCTTGGGAAAAAATACTTCAAAGCTTAATTAATACAATTTTCTGAAATTGAATTTTTGATTTTATATTCGGTACTTAAAAAATTAAAGCAATCATCTAGAATTTCCAAGCCGGCTTTCTGGCACAGAGGTAGCGCATCTTCCTCGTGTTCTGGGAGTCCTGGGTTATAGTCCTGGTTCGGGCATGCTTATTCTTCTGTGTGCTATATGTGAGATGTGTGACTGTGCCCCCCCTGCCAAAAAGGGCTGTGCAAGCAAATGTGGAGTGTGTGTGTAGCTTAGTCGTACTCTTGGCCCTACTTCAAAAACAAGAGATGCTCCTTTCGGCTTAAATCTGCTGCTGCATTAGCGGGGGCTTCTACATAGGCAAGTGCCATTAGTAACAATAACAACAAATATCTGTGAGACGTGTGACTGTGCCCTCCCCGCCTGTAAAAAGGGGCTGTGCAAGCAAATGTGGTGAGTGTGTAGCTTAGTCGTACTCTTGGCCCTACTTCAAAAACAAGAGACGCTCCTTTCGGCTTAAATCTGCTGCTGCATTAGCGGGGGGCTTCTACATAGGCAAGTGCCATTAGTAACAACAACAACAAATATCTGTGAGACGTGTGACTGTGCCCTCCCCGCCTGTAAAAAGGGTCTGTGCAAGCAAATGTGGTGAGTGTGTAGCTTAGTCGTTCTCTTGGCCCTAGTTGGAGCTACTTCAAAAACAAGAGACGCTCCTTTCGGCTTAAATCTGCTGCTGTATTAGCTAGAGGCCTGTCCATTGCAAGTGCCATAGGTAACAACAACAACAACTATCTGTGAGATGTGTGACTGTGATCCCCTGTAAAAAGGGGTTGTGCAAACAAATGTGACTAGTGTGTAGCTTAGCCGTACTCTTGGCCCTAGTTGGAGCTACTTCAAAAACAAGAGACGCTTCTTTTGGCTTAAATCTACTGCTATGTATCAGCGGGGGGCTTATCCATGTCAAGTGCTATAAGTAACAACAACAACAGCTATCTGTGAGATGTGTGACTGTGCCCCCCCGACGCCTGTAAAAAGGGTCTGTGCAAGCAAATGTGGTGAGTGTGCAGCTAGTCGGCGCTACTTCAGAAACAAGAAACGCTCCTTTCGGCTTAAATCCAAAGGGGGGCTTGTACATGGCAAGTGCCATTAGTAACAACAACAGTAGAATTTCCACGAATACTTTCTCCATCGATAGTTAACACACAGCGAAAAACAATAGAAAAACAAAAAAAGGCGTGATGTAAGAAATAAAAAAAGTGCTTCCCGCAGCAAAATTCTTTTCGAAAACACCACATTTAATGACATTTTTATTCTACTTATTATTATTTAATATGAGACGGATTCACCCCTATGGGCATCGTAGAAACAAAACGAAGGCAGCCCTTTAAAGAGCCCGCTCCGTACTATAATGGATGATTCTGAAAAGAGAGCGCGTCTGTTATTACTCGTTTAATGATAGTAACACCTTAGCTGGTCAGATGCTGGCCTCTAATATCTCCTGCTGCCGCCTATCTGGACGGTAATATCTAATATTGGTAATCAATGACAGTTAGTGTTGAGGGGGATGTTAGATTTTTGAAAAGTATGAAGGGGGATGGAAATCACGGTACTCCCTTTTGTTGATTACCTTCAGCTGCCTGGCTAGGCCGTGATATTCGCGTGGAAAAGAAATAAATTGGGGGTAGCAACAGGAGGGGGGTGGATTTTTTTTTTGAAAAACAATGAAGTGGAGCTGGAGAGATCCTGATGTTTATGAATAAAGAATGGGTTGCTGTTTGAATGGGTGGAAATTTAAGAGAAATTAATCGTTTTTAATGCGAGGTTTTCTTTGGCTTCGGCCAACTTCGATATTACTGAATTAAAAATGGTCGGTCAGTGGTTATTTTAGGTTAGGAATTTCTTTGCAAAAATAGTACAAATAAAAATTTAAGTTCCGGAATTTTGATAATTTAAATTATTTAATGCCAGGACATTTTCTCACTTTTTTATATGCAAAGAAACATTAGATCGGCGACATGGCATCGCATTTTAATTTTTTTCCTGTGTTCTCAGTGATTAATTTTTTAAATTAATATTCTTTAATTCAATAGAAAAGTTTTAAAAAATACACTAAGCTTTTATGTAATAAAAATTTATTTTTACTTCTACAATAAAAAATCTAGCCTTTTATAGCTAAAATAATAGATCCATAACAAGGCGAATTTTATCTACTAATTTAACAAATACTTAGTATGTATCAAAAAAATTAGCTCAAGTTCGCATTTCAATGATAAAATAATGTTAACTATAAGCTTTAATATAATAATAATAAGCTAAAATAACAACCGTTATTTTATTCTATCTTCTCTTAAAAACTAATCCATTTTTATAAGCCATAAAGAGCATTTTGAATCTTTTTAAGTGGTATTAGTGCTGATTACCAAACTATGCAATATATATATTATCGTAAATTTTATTTATTAAAAATATAATAATAAACTATCTCATAAAAGTTGAGATAAATTCCGGGTAATAAAAAATTCGCAAAGGATTAGGAGCTTCAGAATAAATTTATAAAAACTTGATTCACAAAAAAAAAAAAAAAAAAAATCAAGAATTCGTAACTTTGGAACTCGCAAAATTCTTTAATCTACAACCAAGGGTTATACATTTAAAAAAAAAGTCAATTTTTAACTTGCACGAATTCGAAACTTTAAAGAATTTTTCGAGTTTTCCATCTAAAGCCAAGGATAATATATTCAAAAGAATCAATTTTTAACTCTAGTTGAGCAGTAAGAACCCCAATTAGTTTACGAAAGCGCACGGATTTGTAAATTTGTAATTCTTTGAAACATTTGAACACACGAATGAATCTTTTACAACCAAAGACTAAAAATAAAAATCATTTACAACCGAAGGAAAAAATCCATATGCAGCCGATAATTGATTGAAAAAAGTCACTTTGTTAACTCTAGTTGAGCTGTAAGAGCCCCAATTAGTTTAAGGTAAAGGACGAATTTGTAAATTTATAATTCTTTGAAACATTTACGCGAACGAATCATTTACGACCGAAAATTAAAAAAAAATGGCGCTTAATTCTTTTTATAAAGAATAATTAAACAAAATCAAATGTCACTTAGGAAAAATTTATCATTTATTTCAATGTAATAAATTCCGAAGCTTAACTGTTGATTAATTTACGTCTTAACATTCGGTCCATTACGAGAAAAGTGCCTGAAACTTTTCGTTCAAGTTTAACTATTTATTAATTTATGCTTCTTTCAAGTAAAATTTAGGTTTAACAGTTTATTATTTTTATCATTTAAAATTCAAGTTTCAAGTAAAGTTTACATCTCGTTCAAGTCTCTTAATCGTGAAGGCTTATTTACGAAATATCAAGTAAAGTTTGTCTTTCGTTCAAGTAAAGTTCAAGTTAACTATTTATTAATTTATCTTTCGTTCAAATTTAACTATTTATTAATTTATATTCCGTTCAAGTTTAAC
>JAOUZG010038069.1:3222435-3254978 GCA_026289955.1 Argiope argentata | reverse complement strand
ACATTCATAAATACTTCACTCGTCAGAGTTAGTTTGTAGTTTTACAAATAAGACTAAAAAATTCCTATAAAGTTATTATCACCAGGATCACAAGAAAGAATTCTAGAAATCCTGATTTATATAAATTTTTTAACATCAGACATATGACCAAGATTTTGTTTCTCAATAAGATTTTAACACGATCTCGAAATTTTTTAATTATGTTATTCAACAATTTGCAACCTATTTAACCGTTATTATACATATATAAAAAAAGTCAAACTGTACTGTTTTTCATTATATATATTATTTTAAAACTAGGTTTATAAAAACTGGTTAAAAGCTCAGAAGAATTTTTTTTTTTAATGAAACCAAGTTCGTATGAACTAAATCTTTCGATATTTCCTTTGCATATTAAGTAAATGTGACATTTGTATTCAATCTTCATCTTACGCTAACGAAAGTCGTAACGATTATTATTTGGCTGAAATCAGCTTTGAAAATTTAATCTCAAATATTATATCATAGAAAAAACGTCAAAACATGCCGTCATACATATAATATAGAAATACAATGTAAAAATTAACCTAACTACAACTTTCTTTATAAAAATGCAAGATTTCTTTTTACTTTCCTGTATAACAAGTATGTAAAAAAAGTGTTATAATCGTCAAAAAATTCAGTCTCCTGTTTTAAGACTTCCTTGTAACTACACAATTTAAAAAAGATTTGAATTACTTTTAATAGTCTAGTTTGGTGCAGATTCACTTATGAAAAGTCTGTCTTCTTCAGCATTTTTGTGAATATAATCCCTCAGCAATGCAATCTCAACAATGTTCGATGAAATTTAGCATGTAATTTTATTGCAAGAAATATCAATTTATATATATAAGGACAAAAGTGAATAACTATCCTCACGTACATGAACGCAAAAAATGTGAAAAAGCTAGATAGATTTACAAATGGTGAAAAACTGCGGTCAAAAAATTATAACGAGTGTCCATGCAAAGTTATTTATAAAATATTAATATTTGCATAAATTCTATAGTATGAAATTCTGATTATTTCTAAGAAATTAGTTAAATTTACTGTATAGAAATATGCGTAGGAAGCCATTATTGCAGTACTCACATAAAGTATTTAAAAGGGTAGATTTTTACTAATTACTAAAGAAAATACATTGCTTCTAAAAAAACATCTATACTACTATCAGAAATGTGAAAGTCTGGAAAGTCTGCTTAGTCAATCACGCAAAAACGGCTGAGTGAAACTGAATGAAATTTAGCACAGAGATAGATTATAGTCTACAGAAGAATATAGGCTATTATGTATTCCAAATAATTAAATGGTTAATTTTTTATAATTAAAAATTAACTTTCCCCTCAAATGAGTAAGAACTTAATTTGTTTGTTTCTCCCACGCTAATAATATTAGGTTAACATGCTTTACCCCAATTATTTCAAACGATTCTGTTTATTTTCTTAGTGTTTGATACATTTAAAACTAAAAATTGTTAATTAATCAATTTTTAGAGCCATTCTAAAGAACTTTTGAATTGAAATAAAGCATAATAAAGGAAATTAAAAATTTCTTATCTGTATCGCGTAACCTCAACTAGGGTTAAAAAATTCACGCTTTTTCGTTACTTCAATTGGCATCAAACTGTCAGTTCTCATACACACACATCAAAATTTCCACGCGTTCGAAGTCTCGGATAAACGCTAGTAATAAATAAAGGATTAATATATTCCATTACAGACAATTTTAGATTTCTAACTTTATGTTAAATCAACGAGAATGTAGGATATTTGTTTTGTATGTTCTTTCGTATATGGACGCACAAAAAAAATCCCATCGAGATTAAGGACATTTGATGGATATGTCTGTTTTTTACACTAATGTTTTATAGATATAAGGTTTAGACACTCAGTTAACCAATAAGTCCAAAATGGAATACTATTATACAAAATAAAACTAAATATGCTACAAAATTAAACTCGAAACATGCCATATTCTATGACCTTTCCTTTAAAGTCGAAAGTTGAACCTGAAGCTTCTAACAAGAGAACATAACAGAGCTCGTTAGCGTTTTGACATGCCTAATTTAAAGCTACGAAATAGCTGAAATTACCAAATTTGTAGGTAACTTCAACTGTCAAAAAATTCATTAAATAGATGCAAATCATTCATCCGCATCGGTAATTGAAGACAGCGTTCTGAGAAATGTTCTCTGATGTCTCCCACGAATGTATTGAATGTCTCTGCCGAACCCACCCGGGGAGCTCTTTGAGCGGTGAGCGGTGAGCGGTGAGCGCTTCAATGATAATCGTGAATATTTAGAAAAAGCTTCCGTCACGGATCTACCAATCAGTTCAATCAGTGGGAAGCATTAAGTAGATTTAAAAACTTCAGAGGATTCATAGATTCATTAATACGATGCATTTGATCAAAATACAAGAAAAACAAGTTTTAAAAAAAGAATTGTAATGACTTACATGTCATTAAAATTTGTTAATATGGCTCAAAATATACTTAAAAAAATTGGGGTATTTTTTGGTATTCAAAAAAAAATAAATGATATGACAGTTTAGACTTTTGATTCACACAACTCTAAAGCAATGATCATTCATTATCCTAAGTATATTGAACTTTAAAATAAATTCTAGGCGTTACATTAATTGTTACATAAACTTGAAAAAACTTACGACTTGAAAATTTCACTAAAAGCATATAAAATTGACTTATTTTTAATTGTAACGAGATATTTCTCAAACAGATTCGACTATAAATTTTATTTAATTCTTATGCATTCTCTAATAATCTCTAGTCAATTTGACAACTTTTAATCAATTCGGGACTTCCTCACCTTAATTTATAGACAATTAGTGTGATGTTAACATAATTTATAAAAAGTTTCTTTAAAGACAAATTTGAACCACACGCCTCTACAATTTCTGCATTTAATTGCCTTCTCGAGATACTTTCAGTAAATTCAGAAGCAAGAAATTATTTACTAGCATTTATTAGATAAGTAAATTATTTTATTAACATTTTATACAACTATTAAAATCTTCTGTCGAATTATTTATTAACTGACAGTTGAAGTTTTAAAAATAATTCTAATTAAATCAAGAAAATTGACAAGCTTATTTATTACATACAATTGAAAAAAGGAGTACATTGCTTTACTTTGGGTAGATATAATATGGGAAAAATTTAAAACTCTTATAGTTTCAAAAGGAGAGAATCCGTCTATTGAAGAATATCAGTTCGTAAATTTGTAATTAATATTCAAATATAGACACTCACTGTCCAATTTGATTAATTCAAGAAAAAATTCCTGTTATAAATGGGCTATATATTATATTTTGAATGCAATAAAAAACGCAGACTTAAAGATCTTATGAAAATTTATGTTTTATTAACTTTATTTCCACTTAACTACTAATCCTTTACATATCGAAATGTAAAATTCATATCAAAAGATGAAGCTTAAAATCAAAATCATATATTTTAGTTTTTTTCCCAATCACTACTTTACAAACTTTTAAATCCAAAAGCAAAAATTAATTTAGAATATCTGATAGTTAAAACTGAGACAAGCTAATGTCTAATTTGACCAAAAAAACTAATATATTCTTTATTGGTTCATATCAATTTCGCTTCAAATGGTATTTCTTTTGACTCTGCTATGCTTTGCTTCTCGTTCTTTTAATTTTTCAAAATAAATTAAAATGTACAACTTATTTTTATTGATTGATTTTCACTTTATTTAGATGGGATTATTTATTTCCTTCATATTGTGTTCAATTATAACCCAACGTAGAATGATGTATTTGGATTTTCTTAAACTTTCAGTGATTTCATTATATCTGTACATAACCCGAATTTGACTACCACTAAAATTATTCGAATTAAATTTAGAAATTCGTCTTATACATGTAAAAAAGACTAATTTTTAATTAATACATGAGTTGTTTATTATCATTAAATTTAGTACTTTATTTATAACTTGTGGATATTTTTACTTTTTGAAAATTTTATTGTTTCATTTATTTTAGTAATTCATTAAAGATACTGATGATATTACAAGTGCATAACAATAAAATTCTTTCAGATTCATATGAAATATACAAGCATATTATAAAATTACTCATTTTTAGATTTAGCCATAAAATTATTTAAGAGTCATATTTATTAAATAATTCAATATTCTTTCTCAAAATACTTTTAGAAATTATAATATTTTAGCACTAGAAAAATGCATGGATATTCAAAAGAGGAATTTCTTTTCAAAACAAATGCATTTTTGAAACATTAGAGAAAATATTTTATTTTTACCTAATCAATTTTTAATTCGCTAAGAAACAAAAATTTTATTACAATAAAAGGAATGATTCTGCAAATAAACACTTTCAATACTTCAACAAAAACCTCTTTATATAACCCTATATATATATATATATATAGGAGCTCTCAATTTAAAACAAAATCGCTAGATACAATTCACTAATTAAATCAGGTCATATTTAAAAAAAAGAAAGAAAGGCTTACAAGTAACTTAACTTTTCTTTAATTAATTCAGTTGATTTTTTTTTTGTTAAATGTTTAGTTATTGAACAAATTATTTGGAAATTTCTAAATGGTTTGCATTTTGTTAACCGCTGAACAGTTTTTCCCGTATGTCGTACGTGCATCGATTTATTGAATTTTGATAGCTGTAAGCTAAAAATAAACCATAAACCACAATGATTATAATTCAATATGAAAATTACTTCGAATACATAGATAAGCCATGTATTCAATAGATTTCAATTTGAAACAAAATAAGAAAAATATTCCTTAAATAAAAGGTGTCATCTTATTAGATAGTAAAGAAAATAAAACAATTAAGTGGTCAAACACACAAATTTAACTTTTCTTTATAACCATGAAAATATGTTTCAGAAAAATAAAACTACATTCTTATTGTTTCTTATATGGTAAAGTAAATATAATTTCACTAAATTTCTAATATAAAATTTATAATTTTTTTCAAAATGATTCCAATATTTATACAAATTAATACTAACTGTGCAAATACCAAGATATCTCTATAATAAGAAATATTTCCTGGTTTTAATTGCATAACGGACACATTAAAAAGTTTTTACTCAATAATTCACGGCTGGTAGAAATTTACGTAGAATTTCTTTAGGCACTTTGCGTTTAAGAAAATGGCAAAACTTAAAGCAAACTTAATTAACAATTATCATTGAAATGCCATGTGTAAACCCAATACTAAACCAACTATAGTAAATATACTATTTAAAAAGACAAAAAAAAATCGACTTTTAGTTGGATTGTTAGAGCTTTCAGTGAAAAATATTTAGTGGAGTTAAATTGGATAAATAATTAATATTTATCTTCTATAGGTACCATTAATGCTATTCAATTCTTTGATTTATTTTTGTAATAATGTTTTGAGTAAAATGGTTAAAAATTTACGTTTAATCTTTTCTTTGAGAATTTTTAAAAATTTTTAACTCTTATACTTGTTACATAATTATGATTTTAACTTTTTTAATTGCCAAATGCGAATACTATTCGTTTTAATTCCCATGCAATCAATCTAATTTGTGAATCAAATATTAAATTCAAAATAATTTCGAAGCTAAATAAAAATCTTTTAACACGACAAACAATGTCACATACGTGCATATTTCCAGAATGGAAAAAAAACTGCAATATAGCCCAATAAAGTAACTAGAAATTATTCATATAAAGAGTAATTTTTATAATTAACGCTTTTAAACTACAATCTTCTTTAATAAAATATGAAGTTTTATGTACTCTTCATTTATTTTTAACACGTTTAATTATTTGATACAATTTTATATTCTTTCTGGAAAAAAAACGTAACATTCAAATAACTTTTACTTTCCATTTTTTTTAAGATTTTCTTATATGTATTTGTAAAGAATTATAAGCTGCGATAAAAACATAATAACCTTCATTACAAAAACAAGCCAGTATATTAATTCTTTTCATTAGGGTGATTTCTTAAAAACAATCTCGAGCATGTTTTAATGCATATATTTGTAGATTCATTTGTAGTTAATATTAACTAATAAAGAATAATATAAGTAATGACATTAAGTTAATATTTGAATAGTAAAAAAAAGTAACCGAAAATTTATAAAGAGATAAAACCAATTATTTGATCTATTGTCTATTTTTTAAAATGAATAATAATACATTTAGTTTTCTTGATGTTGATATCTTAAAAATAATTTCAGGCTTGTTTTAATACATATATTTGAGTTGTTTTTGCTATTAATATTAAATAATAACTAATAATATAAGTAATGACATTATTACTTACATGTACTTACTAAAAAGTAGCCGAAACTTTATATAGAGTTATAAAGCCATTTATTCGATGCATTGTCTATTTTTTAAAACAAATAATAATAAATTTAGTTTTTTTAATGTTAACTTCTTAAAAATAATCTCAGGCATATATTAACTTCTTAAAAATAATCTCTTAATACATATATTTGAGGATTCAGTTGCTATTAATATTAAATAATAAGTAATAATATAAGTAATGACAGCAAGTTGTTAATATTTGAATAGTAAAAAAAAAAGTAGCCGAAATTCATATAGATCTATAAAGCCATTTATTCGATGTATGGTCTATTTTTCAAAACGAATAATAATAAATTTAGTTTTCTTGATGCTGATTTCTTAAAAATAATCTCGGGCATGTTTAAATAAATATATTTGTGGATTCAGTTGCTATTAATATTAAATAATAACTAATAATATAAGTAATTACATTAAGTTAATATTTGAATAGTAAAAAAAGTAACCGACATTTTATAAAGTGATAGGAAACCATTTATTTGATCTATTGTCTATTTTTAAAACGACTAATAATAAATTTAGTTTTTTTATGTTAATTTCTTAAAAATAATTTTGGATATATTTTAATACATATATTTGAGTTGTTGTTGCTATTAATGTTAAATAATAACTAATAATATAAGTAATGACATTATTACTTACATGTACTTAATGTATATGTACTTACTAAAAAGTAGACGAAACTTTATATAGAGTTATAAAGTCATTTATTTGATGTATTGTCTATTTTTCAAAACGAATAATAATAAATTTAGTTTTCTTGATGTTGATTCCTTAAAAATAATCTTTGGCGTGTTTTAATACACATATTTGAGGATTCAGAAGCTATTAATATTAAATAATAAGTAATCATATGAGTAATGACGGGAAGTTATTAATATTTGTATAGTAAAAAAAGTAGCTGAAACTTTATATAGAGTTATAAAGCCATTTATTTGATGTATTGTCTATTTTTCAAAACGAATAATAATAAATTTAGTTTTCTTGATGTTGATTCCTTAAAAATAATCTCAGGCATGTTTAAATACATATATTTGAGGATTCAGAAGCTATTAATATTAAATAATAAGTAATCATATAAATAATGACGGAAAGTTATTAATATTTGTATAGTAAAAAAAAGTAGCCGAAACTTCATATAGATTTATAAAGCCATTTATTTGATGTATTCTCTATTTTTCAAAACGAATAATGATAAATGTAATTTTTTTATGTTAATTTCTTAAAAATAATCTCAGATATGCTTTAATACATATATTTGAGAATTCAGTAGCTATTAATATTAAATAAATAATAATATAAGTAATTACAGTAAGTTGTTAATATTTGAATGGTAAAAAAAAAGTAGCCGAAACTTCATATAGATTTATAAAGCCATTTATTTGATGTATTGTCTATTTTTAAAACGAATAATAATACATTTACAGTTTTCTTTTAACAAGCTACCTATTTACAACGGCTCAGTAACAGACAAATTTACAATCATTTTACAGTCCGCACATGTTAGGGTCAAAATCATTTAAATAGGTTCACACTTTCTCGCCTACAGCAACACCAAATAGAATCGACGAAAAAACCTTTACCTTGTTGCAGAACACTTGAGCGATGTGTAATATCTTCGCCACTGGTCGAGACGCCACTGGTCAACAGTGCTAGTACAAAAAGTTCCGTCACAACACAAATATAGAATAGGAAAACTTCTACCAAGGTTTGTGGGAAGTTTGTGCAATGATTTTCAACCTTTTCTTACATTATAAATAAATAGTTTTTTAAAACATAATCATATGGAAACAATATATATACAGTTGAAGAAAGAGTTCTTGAAAAAAAGAAATGAAAGTTGCTGAAAAATTCATTATAGGTATTTAAAAATGATAATTTATCATGAGTAGGAAAATGGTATATTTTTTTGAAATTATTTCATACAAAGTATTATTATCAGTATCAGTATTCACTTCTCTAAACAGTCAGGTCTTAGAAATTAAATATATTTTGAGCGAAATAAAGAAAAATTTCAACTATAAAATTTAGTCTGGTAATCATAATTTTAAGAAAAGTATTTCATTGGTAGCAATTTTCTGTTACATAAAATAGATTTCTCTTCATTCTTACAAAATATCTTAGTAAAAAATGAAATTTGTGACAAAAATGGCATTTTAAATATAAATTAAATGAAAATAAAAGTAAATAATTATAGCATATTGCTTATTACTTAACTTTTATTAATTTGGAATCGTTGAAAACTAGAAAATATTGTTATATTAAGCCCAGTTAGCATTTTAATCAATTAAAAATGGCTAGTATTTTAACTGTATAATCGGCAGTTTATCTAAATAATTTTCTTAAATTTTTAAATTTTTTTGTAAGAAAATTCTATTATGAGATAGCACTATTTTAATCGCAATGTAGTTTATAAAAGAAGATAGTATATATAAAAAGTATTTAGTCATTTTGTTAAAGAAAAAAAAATTAGAAATTTCAAAAGTTTCTAAAATAAGGAATAAACCCTTATTTTAAACAATCTTAATAAAAGTTCATATATGTATATATATCTTTCACATTTCCTCTTTAACAACTAATTAAAATTTAATCAAATTTTGCATTCTTATATCTAAGATAAGAAAAAAATTATTCCCAATTTCTTAAAGTTCAGGAATGAGTTAACTATTCATTTTATTGAAAATAAATTAAATTGTACCTTTCTATTAGAAAATTTTAAGGGAAATTACAATAGAAATTTTTTTCACACAATAAAATTCAAAACTACCATTTCAATGATATCCACTTCATTTCTACACTCTATTTCCTTCAAATGTTATTGAGATTAAAAAAAGTTTAAAGAATTAAAATTAGTATTAACTTTGAATTATCCTACCGCCATTCTTTTTTAAATTTCAGTTTTATCTCTTTTCACATTTTTTAATCTGATTTTCATTTCCCACAAAGTAGCGATTTAATAATGTAAAGTAAAGTTTACAACAAGATATTTAATCAGAAAAGAAAGATATATTTCTTGTGAGCAAATGAAACAGCATTTCGTCCACAACATCTGCGGCAGGATTTAAGAAATTCACCAATATTTTTTTCTTTTAATCACAGAAATTTAGGATTATTTCGAAAGAAAAAAAAAATTCACCAGCTTAACATTAGAAATTGACTTTCAACAATAACGATTTCCTTTTTGCGCAATTTTTCAGAACACTGATATTTATTTTTTTAAATAAATTTAATGCATATGATTCTTAAATAAAGAAATTTATAGATGCTTCTTTGCTGAAAAATTTTAAGACTCTGAAATACTCTACAAAATATTTAAAATTCTTCTATTTCAACAAAATGCTTTGGAAAGGATCTTATATAATATATTTTATACAAAATTAGTTTCTACATCTAAGTTATTATACGAAAAGATTTTAATTCTTTCAAGCATGGCTATATTACGTCAACTAATATTTCATTAAAATTTAATATCAAATATTCCTAATAAAGTTACCATGATGACATTGATACGTTTTTGAGAAAATAAAAAAAATCTTATGCCCCTTTAGCTTAATGTACAGTCAACAAAATCAATTTTAGAGCAAGAAACACATTATCAATCTATTTTAAAACTGTGTAAAAGAAAGATGTTTGCAAATAGTTAATAGGATTCATTTAATGGATTTAAAATGAAAGCCTTTTGTTAGTTTGTCACATCAACACAACATTAGTTGTCATTAAATCAAATAAAACTATACTTTTTTAGTTTAATGTATAGTCAACAAAATCAATTCTAAAGTAAAATCCATTTTAAAGATGTTTGCAGACAGTTAATAGGATTAATTTAATGATTTTAAAATCAAAGAATTCCGATAGTTTGTCGCATCAACAGAGTAATTGTTGTTGTTGTTGTTGGCCGGCTTGCTGGCACAGAGGTAGCGCGTCTGCCTCGTGTTCAGGAGGTCCCGGGTTCGAGTCCTGGTTCGGGCATGGTTGTTATTCTGTGTGCTATCTGTGAGATGAGTGAATGTGCCCCCCTGTAAAAAGGGGTTGTGCAAGCGAATGTGATGAGTGTGTAGCAAAAGTCGTATTCTTGGCCCTAGTTGGCGCTACTTGAAACAAGAGACGCTTCATTCGGCTTAAATCTGCTGCTGGGTCCAGCAGCGAGCTTGTCCATAGGCAAGTGCCATTAGAAACAACAACAACAACAATAAGGGTAAAACTGCAAGTTATAATCTTGAAACAATCTTTCAGGAAATATTTAAAAGTTGCTTCTTTCTTTATGGATTCATTTTTAGAAGTTTAGCCGAGTCAGTGTGAGTACTAAAGAAATCGATAACAAATCTTTTTTTAATCGTAATCATTTTTCATTTCTATTTTTAATTCCAACATTTAGAATATTTGAAGGCGCAACTTATTATAGTCGAAATACATAAATTTCATTTAAATAGAAATAAGGGTGTGTTGTTTGAAAAGAAATCAATTCACTCTTTTTATATCTTTAATGTATTTGCAATTTTAACCAATAGTTAGTATTATTTCCTTTTATTTACTGAAAAATTAAAATTAATAAATTACTAGACAAAGCAAGAATAAGTTTCTGCCAATATTATGGAGGTTAGAAAAATAATCGACTTTGTATTAAATTGATGAGACAAATTAAATATTTTGAAAAAAATATGCTTCTAAACTGTCTTTAAAAAAATTTCACGATATGTTACAATATTCTGACACCTTTATTTTAAATCCAGCTCATCAACTAAAAAAATTGATGAGCGAACTCAGTAAATTTTCATAGTAAAGTTGTAACATTATGAACGATATCATATTACTTTAAATCTCGAATGTGCTACATTTTAAATCAATAAATTATCTTTACAGAAGTTAGAAGACTTCTCAGAGATCGAAACTTATAAAATGAAAGACAACGTGCCCTTGACATAGGATGTTTGAGATTAATAAAAATATTTGAGATACTAAAGATTATTTTCAAATTTGGCATTCTCTAGCAAACTATAATGTAAGAATCCACTTTAAATATGTAAAATGCAATGTGCCTTACTATTTATGAAATCCGAAAAAACTTAGAAATCCTCATTTTAAACTTATTTCTTTATACGAAATGCATATTAATATTAAAATTATTTATAACTAAGATTGATCATATGTCTGTATGCTTTAAACAGATATACTAAAAGAAACCATGAAATTGATATACTTTTCTCATCAAATAAACTATTCCTTAGCTATTTAATATTTTAATACAAATAAGTCATTTTGTCTATTTATATATTCATGCCTGTTTTTTAGCTCCTAAGGAATCTAGTCGAATTGAAACAAATTTTGCACTTTTTATTTAAGTCAACCAAAATAGTATTGTAAACTTTTAAAACTTCAAAAAGTAATTAAATATTTAATTAGAAGTAAAATTTCGTCTTTCTTACGCAATAGTTTAAGAGAAATTGTTGAAGAAATATTTTTATACCGTTTTAAAATTTAAGATTTTATCATTAAAGTTTAGAAAACATTATGTAGAGATTTTTATAAGTGCTATTAATCTTTTAAAAACATCTAGAATTTGTTTTATTTTAATCTATATCTGATTAACAGATTTTCATATGCTTCAAAGTAGTGAATTTAGCAATAAACAAAGCAGTCAATCTGCCGAATGAAAGCAGAAAAAGTTAAGCTCTTGCGAGCAAAGGAAACAAGTGCCGGGTAACAACAGTGACTTCATACTACGAGAAATTAACCAATACTTTGCATATTTTTTCATGGAAACTTAGGAGGAAATTATTTAAAAAAAATTAGAACCATCTTAATATTGAAAATTTTATCTTTTCTATAAAGCTGATTTCAACTGCACAAATTTATTTCAATTGTTATTAGTTTTTTTTTTAAGTTAGTGAGGTTGATTTTGTTTATAGTACTTTATAGCGTTATGATTTTGAACAATGCTAACATTATTTTGCCATAGTTTTATCATGTGATAGAAAATTTTTCACAATAGAAACAGAAATTTTCGTTTTTAACATATATTTTTACAAAACAAGATTACTTTTTAAAAAATTAATTTAGTTTAGGTGTAAAAATAAATCTAGCCATTCTAGGCGTACGGGTTTTGTTTCCTGTTAAAGTAGAAAAAAATTTATTCATCTAGAATAATTTGTTTATTAGTCGGGTGAGTATGGAGCATCTTTCTTTATTTTTTGCATTATATGTTTCCAAATTTGAATCAAAAGGCTTTAAAAACTTTGCTACATAAAAATAAGCTTCACAAGAAGCTTATTAAACTATTATATGCACGTCATAGCCTTACATACGTTGGATAGAAAGCATAGTAATTAGCTTTGTACAGTATTCGGAATATTATACTTTATTAAGGTTAGAAAATAGCATATTTATATGTATTTTTTTATAAAATTAATCTTTTCTCACAAAGAAAGGAAAATAAATAAATAAGCTTCCAAACCAAAGTATACATCAGAGTGCTATTAAATTGTATATTTTAGGGCGAAAGTATAAAACACCTTTTGATTGATTACAAATTGAAAAACTACTGATTCTCTACAAGTAAAAAAATGATTATTTGAATGCATGGCCTTTATTGATAATGCGTATTAGTCTTATGCTATCTCAGCTTGGTTATTTAAGTATATAAAAATGTATCAGTATATAAATTTTGAGTATTGTTTTATAAGTGTTCTTATTATGTCATAAGTTCTATTCCTCTACTATTCGCAGCCATTGTCAGTTTTGAGTGCTATTAAAAAGGCTTTGTACATTTTAAAAAAAAATTGACTCGGATATTATTAGCTAATGAAGAGGCTGGTGGCTAAAGGCGCATTGGAAAGTAAATAATGGAAGTGTTATTAAAATAATTCAAAGATCATTTCCCATCAAATCGACAAACATTGATGACTTGCCCTCAAAATTTATTTGAGAATAGAAAATACAGCGTACAAGTAATATACTCTTTTTATAAGAATAAGGAATTTTAGGTGCGATTCTTGTTTTTTTTTAACATGCATTTTATGCATTTGAAGAACAAGCAAAGAACAAGGGATATATATATATATATATATATATATATATATATATATATATATATAAAGTATATTCACATCAAGATTGATTGTATATCAAATACGCTTCATGAAATGCTTAAAAATCTTCATTTATTCAAAGCATTGAGGTTTTAAAATTTAAGCACTGATTTTTTTAAATTTAAATATTTTTAGTATTTATTTTTTTAAATCATGTATAAATCATTTTAAATTTTGAATAAGTTGAAAAGCATTTTTAAAAAAATAATCTACACCATTTTAATTCATAATAACTACTAGTAATTTTTTATAGCTGTAAAACCTTTAACTTATTTTAGAAGCAATGCGTCATACTTAAATTTCACTTAAACTACCTGACAGAGACGATTCTAGAGATGAATCTTTAATTTAAAACCTCAAATATTTACAGCACTAATGCAAAGTATGTAATGTTTATAAACATTTAAATAATGATACACATAATAGGAAACTTATTTCCTGTCATGTGTAGTAAAGTAAAGCGCAATAATCGAGTTGAAATTATAAAAATTGTTTACTCAGTAGGACGAGGATAAATACTACATGGACCATCTTAGCAGGAAGAGCCATCGGCATTATGCAAGAAAACACTCCCAGTTTGTACAATCGAATGCTTCTAATCCCATTCCCAAGCGAATTTGTAGCTACGAGCTATGAAATCAGCTAGAAAGCTGAATAAATAAGCGAAAGCATTAACTTTGAGACTATATAGACATAAGCGAGGCTATGAAGGTAAATGATATACCGAAAGGAGATCAGAATTGCGGGCAAAAGATTGCTGAGGTTATTAGAATTTGGAGATTGAAACAATAAGAGAGCATTCAGAAAATATTTTTATTACAATTAATAATACAATTTAAGCAAATAAAGAGTTTGCAAACTTCATAGTGATTAAACATTATTAAATTTTTTCCTTTTATATATTTTTCTGTAAGTGATATTAATTATTTAATCAAATAATATTAATTCATTTCGCTAATGTATAATGTGTATTGATCATTCGCCAAGTTATATTGACTATAATTAATTATTACATTTCGAATTATTCAAAAATTTTGAATTGTTTTGTAAGAAGAATGAAAAATAAATTGTTTCCATTGTTCACGAAATTAATGGAATTGCAAATTTATTAACCCATTCACTGCCAACTACCAGATAAATCGCAATAAGACGAAGACAAAATAAATCACTGTAAATTTACTTGGTAAAAAATGGGTTAAGAACTGCAATTTTCAACGCTTTTATGAAAAATGATGCTTGTAAATTAAAGAAAGCAAAGAAATTTTTAAAAACTGTAACGTGAGATACTTCGTTCACATTATAAATCGAATTTGAGCAAATGGAAACAATACCCCAGCTTAACAGTTAAAAATATGAAGCAATAAACGATAAGTTTAAAGTGAAAATTAAGATCAAAAGTGAAAGAAGTATAATGAATCCGGCCTGAAGACTTTTTCAAGGGTCAACCTCAGGCAGGGATTCAAACCAGGGATTTTTTTCTGTGAGGGATCTGACAAGATTGTCAAAAAAATGACCCCTCGTGACCCGAAAATCCCAGAAAACTGAGACCTTAGAGACAAATTAATTGCACAGAAAATAAGTAAATTTGAATCCAGATGGATTACACATATAGATTAGATCATATAAAAGATCGTAAGACAGCATAAAGCAGTATAATAAACATATAAGCAAACTGGCATAGCAAATATAAGAAACAATTTTAATCCAAAATAGAATATACCAAAATTATAAACACACAAGCCAAGAGTTGAAGTAGATTATTTCCAAAAATTTTTAAAAACTAAAATAGAAAAATTCAAACCCTCACACAAAACAATACAAAGAAATCCAAACACATACCAAAAGAAGTCCGGAGCTTTGAAGCTTGTCATCTCGCATAGAAATCACAATAGGTTTAACTGCGAATTTGAATCCCTAAGCATGTTCAGTATATATAGTCCTAATGAGTACCAGAAGCGTCATCTATTAAGTTGAGGTTACAGTTTTTGATAGTTTTGTTTTAATTTTGAAAATACGTTAGACTTTTAGTTATTAGAGTTTGTATGTTGCAATAGTTTTTGGGAAAATCGTTAGTAGCTAAGTTTTTGATTAAGTTGTTTGTTGCTATTTTGTAAGCATTTTTGTTATTACAGATTTTTTTAAATCCTATTAAACTGTGAGAATAAAAGATTTTTGAAAAAATTGGAGTTTAAATTAGAGTGGTAATTACTAAGTTTAATTATTTTAAAGTTAAATTCATCCCTTTTGTCATAAATACCTATTAATGTTTTCCCATTTGAAATTTCCAGATTTAAATCTAGATAGTTTGCTTTACATTGATTGTTGTTTGTTTCAGTTAAAATCAGGTCTTTTGGGTAACAGTTAAGTACTATATTGGTATTATTTAAGTTTAACAACAATAGGTCGTCTATATATCTATAGCCATTTATTAAATTATCCCTAATTATTTTCTTCTCGTAATAATGTAGAAAAATATTAGCTAGAGCACTTGAAAAGGCTGTACCCATTGGAATTACCCTTTAGTTGTTTATAAAAGTTAATACCGTTAAACACGTAGTTTTCTTTAATATTAAAGTTGCCTAACTCTATCCAATTGTTTTTTGTAATGATCAATGATTTTGGGGTTATGTGGTTATAAATGGTAGTTGCTGATTTGATGGCATCACATTATGCTAGATTTAAATTTACGTTTGTCTATAATGGTCTAACAATAATGGTAAAAACAATGAAAAGTTATGAAATAATGCAAATTAAACTGGCTTCTCGTTTAAAGTAGAGAAAAAAATATATCTTGAACATTTTAAAAATAGAAAAAAATGGCTAAATAAGAACATCGACCAAGTACATGAAATTATTTTAAATTAACTTATACAGCGAGCAGAGTTTTGAGCGAATTTTAATTTAATAATTTTAGAGTAAAAAAAGAATATGACTTTAAAAACTTATGAAAATGTTTTCAAAGTATATGTATAATTAGGTATTCTGTAAAAATTTGGTTTATCCTTTGAAGCATAATTCACAAACATTTAAATCCTATATGCCTTTAGAATGACGAAAAAAATATCAACTTGCTCTTAAGTAGAACTTTCTCATGACGAAAATAGTAAAAATAAACTTTCAGTTTCTAAACATATTCTATTAATGACATTCATCTGAATGACAGGATGAGATTTGTCAAGGTTGCTAGATCGGATAACATCTCACGGAGTATTTTTCCTTGCTATGTGACTAGGCATTATTTAAATATTTTTACAAGATGTCATCAATAAATTAGTTTAACTTACAAATAAGTTAAATTTCTTCCTGACATATCAATGTTAGAGACATTTTCTCAAAGTTAAAGACATTTCCTCGATAAAAATGAAGACTAATTAAAAAAAGAATGTGATAAAACAATCGCGGAAAGGAGCTGAAAGTTTCAAATCTGAATGTTCTAGTTAGTGTTTCAACAATAGTATTCAAATAAATCGAAATTTTATACGAAAAATATCTGCAAAGTTGAATATAGAATTTAAAACGTATTAGGAATAATGAAGTACTTAACATAGATAAATTATTTTTTAAACTTAAGTTATAATAAGAAAAGTTTTTCTTTTTTTAAAAAAAAATTGCTTGATTAAAATAGATATCCATTAGTTTATTGGGGAAGTTTTCTTTCATATTAACAAATTATCTTTAGAGTTATTGCTGTTATGGTTTTTCAACTTTCAAGATCAATATATTCAAAGATTTTTTAATGTAAATTCCAAACGACTACGTGTCAATTTGACATCCCGACATTTGACTCTAGACATCAACTATAGTAATACTTTTAACAAACTGAAACAGATTCATGTTTTTCACCATCAGAAATTTAAGCTTATCAAAGTTTGAAATGTAAAATTATTTATTTGATTCCCCTTATAAATGTTTATATGATATTTAAAACATCTTTGAAAATACAAGAATATTTATTATATTTGTGCATTCGATAATAAAATACATAATTTTAAGGTGGCATTGCAATTTCAAGGTTGAAAATTTCTAGATTTCTCCCATATTTAAGAATGTTTATTCTCTTGGACTTTTTTTTGTTGTTGGATGGTGCTGTAATAATATTAGAGAAAAATATTTACATAAGCCATGAGAAAATTAAGAAAAAATCCTATTCATCTAACATTTTCTAAAAAACATCTATTTTCATGGCATTCGCAGGGCCCTACGTAGTCTAGTTGGGGCCCAGGGCAAAAATTTCTTTAGGGCCCCTTCTGTTTCACTTCTTTAATAATGAAGGACATTCTTTAATGGAAATGTAAAATAAAATTTCTATTCGATTTGGGGCCCTCCACTTATGTGGAGGCCCGTAGTAACGGCCCGTGGTCAGGCCCTGGACATTCCAATGAAAAGACAACAATCAGTAAGAAATAAAATTCTTTAATAGAAGCTAATTTAAAATTAAAGTTGCGGTGAATATCAGTGGGCAAAATTAAAGCAATTTTTTACTATATTTTAGAACCAAAATACTTTTTTAAATATAAGTGCTACAGTATTATCACTCATTTCCAAAAATTTTAATTTTATTTTCATTTGTCAATTTTTTAAAATTACTTGATCCAGCCTCGCCATGAATATCTTATTATATATAAGTGGTAATAAATGCATATTTGTCAACAAAGGAATTTAAACATAATCGTATAAAATCCTTTTCAAAGTGAAAACTTATTATAAACTTACTTTAATAAAAAAAATTTTAATGGTGCAACAAATGTTCAAATATTTCGTAAAAGCTTCATCAATTCAGCAAATATCCCTTTAAACTTTTGAGTTATAAAGAAAAAGTTTAATTACTATAAATAATCTTTCGCTTGAGAGTCATATAAAAATTAAGAATATTTTAGAATTCCTATGCTTTTTTCTCCACTTATTTATAATGGATTTGAAGAAAACCTTCACTACACAAAGCTTCTATTGATTGTCGATCCAGGAACCAATAATCAACGACTCCAGTTTAAATTTGTTGTATTTTTAAATATACATTTAAATCTACTTATCCACGATGCCTCATATATATATATAAACTTTTTAAAATCTCTAAATAAAGCTATAAACTATAATTAAATTATATAGAGTGACGATGTAATTAATTTAAAAATTACTTTAAAATCTTTAACATCTAAACCTAATCCTGTCGATACTGCTACGTTCAGTGATAACTGGGTGATCGGCTGTACACAACAAGAAGCATCTAAATCTAAAAAAATTCCCATATGCAAAAAAAAAAAAAAAAATCGCAGTGCTAATCATACTTCCTTTATCCTTTCTTAAAATAATATATATGATACATTCACAAATGTGCAATAATTTCAATAAAAGATCACAAAAATGATGCTAAATCATTTAAATTGATGTTAAAATCGGATTAAATTTTGGAAGAAGCGAAAGGGGGGATTTTCGGTGCGATCTTCTCTTTAGAATCGACCGCTTTACAAATTTTACAACTGCGGCAAGCTTTTAAATCATAGTGAGTTCATAAAAATCGCTATCACTTTATGAAATCTAATCATTTTAGGAGATCTGTTAAATTAAGCAAATAAATCAATAATTTTTAAACTTCAAACTAGATTTATCTCTAGATATCAACAAAATAAGATTTATCTCTAGATATCACTTTCATATAGAAGAAGATTACGGAATTTACACGGCGGATGCACAAATTTTATTTCAGGAAAATCATTGACTAGATTTAAATAAATGCGTAAGAAATTATTTAATATTATCAACCAAAGTATTTTATACTAATATGGAAAAGAATATCTAAATGTTACATCGTTTATATTTAAAAACGATGTAACACGATGTAAACTAGGAAATTTAAAAAGAAATTGCAAGTACAATAATCATTAACAAGCCTAGAAACTTCTGTAAAAATTAACAATTAAGCTTTAAAATCGCAGTGAAACATTTGTGTGTGTGTGGACGCGCCTTTTTCTATTAGACTTTTAAAAAATCCTGAAAAAATTTCCGAGTTCTTTTTATTTAAAAATTGTTGTTTTTTTTAACTACGGCTCATGTATTTAACTATATGACCTTTGACTTCTTTAGAATTCTTAAACTATGTATTGATAATATAAAATAATTATATTAATAATATCTTAAAAATATAATAGTAAGGGGATAATTTTATGTATATATAAAAAACATTAGTAACTCATAAGTTGTTTTTCCAAAAGATCAATTCTTAATCCCTTCAAATAAAGTTAACAAAAATCTGATTAAATGTATAAACAATCCACACAAATATAACACATAATTTTGAATTTATTTCTTTCCAGTTTTGACAATTTTAAATGCGAAAACTATCTTAATAACCTAATAAAATGCATTTTGTGTAACGATTATGAACATAAGCGATCAGACATAAATCACACAGTTGAAATATTTGCATAAATTGTAAAATTTTGACCTCGATAATTTGCATTCCCTTTAATTTAAGCATTAGTGCTAATAATTATGATAAATAGAAAACATCAAGCTTTATATTTGGAAATACATCTCGGAAGACAGAAAGGAAATAAATGTCTTTAAAGGTTGAGATTTTTTTGTAATTTATTATCTTTTTATGGTGACTTGAAGGATATCAAAACTTCCAAAAAATTAATTTATTTACGATAGACAATTTTTATACTAATATATAATGATATACATAAATAGACTTTTTAATATAGATTTAATAATATTTCAAATCTAGGTAATTAACTGTAAGCAAAAATGTTAAGCAGAAAATATTAATAATTTGTTATCGCTTTATAGATTTCGTACAGTTTAAATTATATTAATACGTATTTTCAATGTTTTAATATCGTTTGAAAGTTTATTTATTCACGCAATATTTTTGGCAATCTCAAGTTTGGTTTTTGTGATTGAATTTTCAACGAAATGCTGTTTTTAACACTTGCTTCATTTTAGATATAAAAGCAATTTATAATGACTCACTCTTTATTGGATTCTATTTCAAATAAGTATTTCTGTGTTGACGTCTTGTTTTGAATATATTGGTAGCGCAAATCATTTATTTGAACCGTGATGATAATGAACAATTACCAAATAACGGCCGACTCTCTGAATAAATCTCAACAGAATGAAATTGAAACAAAAAAATCTTTATTATCTTCATTTCAAAATTTTGAAAACCGAATTACATTATATGAATTAAAACCTATTGAAATTTTAGACAAAGATTATAATGACTCAATCTTTATTGAATTCTATTTCAAATAAGTATCTCTCAGTTGACGTCTTGTTTTGAATATATTGTTAGCGTAAATCATGAATTTGAGCCGTGATGATAAGGAACAATTACCGACTGACGCCCGACTCTCTGAATAAATCTCGGCAGAATGGAAATGAAACAAAAAAATCTACATTATCTTCATTTCAAAATTTTGAAAACCGAATTAGATTATAGGAATTAAAACCTATTGAAATTTTAGACAATTTATAACGATTCACTCTTTAATGAATTCTATTTCAAATACTCTGTTGACGTCTTTTGAATATATTGGTAGCGTTAATCATGAATTTGAGCAGTGATGAGAATGAACAATTACCGACCGACGACCGACTCTCTGAATAAATCTTGGCAGATTGAAATTGAAACAAAAAAAATCTACATTATCTTTATTTCAAAATTTTGAAAACCGAATTAGATTACATGAAGAAAAAAATCTACTGAAATTTAGCTGATTTGAATGGTAGGAAACCAAATGAAATTCTTAAATTATGAAGATTGCTAAAAGAAATCGTTTCAAATTAATCAATTAATATTAGTCTCATTTTGCCTTCTAGGTCAGCTTTCATATTTAATATGAACTGTAGTTTTCATATATAAAAACTTTAGTTTTAATTACCATTTCAATTATATATTCCTCAACTTTCATTTATAATTTAAATAGATACTGCAAGTACTATAGAATTATAGGTCTATACTACATATCATACTAGTAAAGTACCATACTAAAATTAAAACACTATAGATACAAGTATACTGCCATTTACGTTATTTTAGTTTCATAATTAATATCCAATTAAAATGAAATAGAGAAATTTATTTCTTTTATTACAATTCGTAGAATGAGAGTTAAATGGCAAAGTTTAGAATGAGCTTAAAATCTACATTAATATTTAGTTTATTAATATTTTACTATGCATTGAATTTAGATCATAAATAAAAATAATGTATATGATAATAGAAGATAGTGATCATCGTAGCGGATGAAAATTTTCTACTCCAGTTCCTTCATTAAAAGTTTTTAATTCTTTTCAGAAAATATTTTATTTTTGTTTAAAATAGTTTACAAAGAATGAAGAGGAAATCCATTTCGTGTAATTTAAAAGAGAAGACTCTTTACTTTCTCTTCATTTATTTTAAAGAAATCTATTTAAAAAATTTTAGCAAAGAATCTGCATAGTGAAATAAGAGGAGTAAAAATACTTCATAATTATTTAACGGCTCGAAAGTAAAACCTAGTTTAACCTGCGGTTTTTTATCAGCAATTTTTAATTGTATAAATTTAGACTGAAAGATCTTAAAAAGGATTTTTGCAGCTTCTTAAAAATTTTATAATAATTAATATTTATTACAATTATAACCTTAATATTTAACAACTGATTATTATTTACATAAATTTTGTATGAATAATATTCAAATGTATTGAAAGTATTAAAATTTAAATGTATTCAGAAGAAATCGACTCTAAATGTTACAAGAAAGTCTGTATGCTTACGAAATTTTTCGCGCCATTTGATATACATCTTATTTAAAATATAACTTCGGATGGTTTTTGGTCATAATTGTTTAGTTTTAAATATATATTAACGGACAGTGATTTTACTTTGTTATACATTATATTTTATTTTGTAATTTTAATAAAATGAAATAGCTCGAAGCAAATAAAGATAACACTCTAGAAATAATCCTTTTTCAACTTAAAAAGCTGATAAAAATCTATAAGTGAATGGTAAGAAAACTGAATATGCATCAAACACTGAATTATTTATATTGTAACATATAATACATGATTTTTTTCAAGTTTTTAAAAACTTCTACGTGCATAGGCGAAATAAATGTAACGAGATTTTATTTGCAGGCATTGAAAGGCTTATAAATAAATTTTTTAAATGAAGTTTTTATCTTAAATAATAAAAAAAATTAAGTTGTAAAAGATTTTGTAATAAATCAGAATCGAACCTTATTATAGAAATTTTGAATTTCCCCTTAATGTAAATTTACACATTGTCACTAAATTTTCCTTTAGGCAGTTTTATATTGACTTTTATTTTAAGTTGAGATTTTTAAACATGCAGACATACAAAACATCCTGTTTCCTGCACAGTAATTTTCTTCAAAAAATATAGGTAAAATAAAATATACAGGATATTAATTCCCCTTTACCCTTTATTCAAATTATCTATGCAAAGAAAGCCTAAAGTGTAGGCCTGATAAGTATAATTGGCCTTACAATAAATGCATTAAAATCCCCATTCAAACAGTTTTAATATATTTAAAGAAGGTATCACTTTGTTATAATTATTAATGCTTTAATAAGTTTACTGTAACGAGTTTTAAACTTTCATTTTAAATTGGAAATTATCTTCAAAGTATTAAGCAATTTCTTAACTTGATTTACGTTTATGTGGCATTAATTTCTTATATCCTTTTCTTGATAAAATTATTTGAATTGTGATTTTAAAAAACCACTACCCAATAAATATTTAATCCCATTCGTATTTCTTATTTACATAAATATTCTATTGATTAAAAACTTGATTAAAACTTATTATAAATTCAAGGTGCAACATATATAGTTAATTTTTGTAAAAGATTGTTTTTTTACTTACTAGTGTTAGATATTTCTAATATACTAAATTAATACAATAATAATAAGGAAAATATAAAAAGACGCATGTTTTTATAATGTTTTAAAGGATTTTATTTTCAAATGAGTATTTGAAAATAAAATCGCTTAAAATATTACCAAAATATAATAAATTTATATTTATGATGAGCTTTAAATAAAGATTCCATTTTTGCTTATTTCTTTATATAACAGTTTCTTATAAACAGTGCTATCTCCGTTAATAGAAAAAAAATAACTACAAGTAATTAGTTTTGAATGGAAAAAAAATTGTGAACTCAGTTTAAAATAATAAATTTGCATATAAATTTTGCAATTGTTTTTAATTTCCCATAAAGGCAATTTTGATTAAAAATTCATGTTAGTGATTTATTTCTGAATAAAACTGTTGAAAATCTTAAGTTGAGAAAAATAAAATTCATCCACGAATTGTTAATGTTTACATTTTATTCACATCATATGGTTAAAGAAGTAAAACATTAGAATACGTCGACATAAATTAAATATAAATATCATGGTCCACCCTGTGTAAACAAACAATTTTTAAAATACAAGATCTTAAAACTTTAAAGCTTTTACTTAAAGCATGTGAAAAGATAAAATTTCCTGAAGTTGTTTAGAGAAGTGAATAACAGTAAAATATTAAAATCTAGACATTTCAAGCGAAACGACTTATATTTTTAAAAGTTCGCCGTCACTGACAGAAGAGTTTTAGGAAAATAAACATAACTATTGACTTTTTAAAAAACTTTCTATCACTCTTTTTTTTTAAAGTTTTCAGCACAATCAACTTTTAAAATCCTTTAACAAACTCTATCTCTCAAATATTTTTCTTATAAATTCAAACTCATTGACTAGAATTTTCTGGTAATCTCTGTTGGCTTAGGTTCAGTTAGAAAATATTAATCAACAAGTGAATCATAACATAATATCAAGTTTTTAAACAAAAGTATTGATTTTTAAAAAAAATCAAATTAACTCTTAAAAATTAGTTAATTTTCAAATAGAACTTCGAATTTTCCATTTAATGATTAAATTTTCTAAGTCAACACAACACTGTGAAAAGTTGTAGTGTTATGTTCGCTTAGCAAATTTTATACAATGAAATTTATAACTACTTGATTAGTTATAAAATTGTCCTGAATATGCTATTATAAATGTTTTAAATAAAAATAAAGTTAAAAAAATTTGAAAAAGTTAAATCAATTCAGTTTTTTGAGACTAAAGTTTAAATTTCTGAGATTCAAATTTAATAAATAACAAATCTTTACAAATTTGATTAAAATAATACAAATATTTATATATATATATTAACTTTAATTTATTTCATCTATCTAACTGAGTACACCAACAAAAATTACCTTTATTTTTAAGTCTGAACTCAAAAGAATATAAATAAAAATATATATTCACTCCCTTCAAAGAAAAATAGATAAAAAAGGGGTGAGTAACGAGTTAAAGTGAAAAGAATAACCTCTAAGAAACTATACACACATTAGATAACACTAATGCCCAATTAATTCCCAAGAAATAGGTTGAAAATCATTGAAAACTTACAGATCTTTTTTTTTAGTGTCACTTCGACGAGTCGTCAGATACGACATCTAGTGACTTAGTTGAAATGTCGCTGGACACTGAGTCCACTCTGAGAGGCGGCGAGATGCCGGCATTGATGCAGGCGGGCCCCAGTAGAGCGTGGTCAGGCAGATTTGGGAAAGCAGAAGGTATGAATGTCGGCTTGTATTGTCCTAGAGATGGTATAGCAGCGGTGAAAGGCACCTGTCCGAGTCCTCTGTGCAGGGTGTGGTGTAAAGGTAGACTGAAAATACTCGTGGCCGTGTGGGGTGGCTTAGCCCCGGGAAACAGATGCGGAAACTCCACGCCTGTCATAGCCGGGTTGAAAGTCATTGCAGCTGAGGTGTAGGTGGGATGCCACGAAGCCATGCTGATCTGAGGAAAAGTCGCCAGTGACCGGGACAGCATGGGTTGAGGAACCATCGGCTGTTGCCCTGTCAAACCTGGATGTCCACCAACTAAACCTCCATTCTTGAGATCAGGACCGATGAGGTTTTCTATCGTGAAAGGCTGCTTGTACGTTGTCGGCATAGTTGATGACAGCAGGGTCTCGCCCAGAGGTTGCAGGTGGCTTGGGGCCGCCGCCAGGGCTGTCAGTCTGAGCTTAGCTTGCTGTTGCACAGCGGCTTGACCAACAGTCTCGTAATGCTTCAGATCAGCAAGGGCGGCTGCTGTGGCATCTTTGGCTTGTTTGCTCAACTTGAATCTTTTCCTTCTTCTCAGATAACTACCATTCTCGAACATATCACCACATGCAGGATGAAGAGCCCAGTAGCTGCCTTTCCCTGGACGATCTGGCCTTCGGGGGATCTTAATGAAACAGTCATTGAAAGACAGATTATGTCTCAGGCTGTTCTGCCACCTTTGGGTGTTTTTCTGGTAATACGGAAACCTGTCCATTATGAATTTATAAATGTCACTGAGCGTCAGCATTTTCTCGGTAGAACTATTTATTGCCATAAAAGTCAGCGAGATATAAGAATATGGCGGTTTTTGATGGTCGTATGTGTTGCGACTTGGCCTCGGCATGATTTTCCGACCAAATTTCCCCTGCGCAGCCCTCTTCAGAGAGGTCTGCAGTTCAAAAACACCATAGAGCGCAATAAGTGGGAACTGCTGTAGCTTCAGCGGAAGTCACAAATAGCTTTGAAGTGATCTCTTTTCTTTCCCAGAAGGATGGGCCGATCTGAACAACTTTGAAGGGGAGGGGGGACGAAAAAGGGGGCGGAATAAAATGGCAATTTTGCTGTGTAGTCACGATCACGCCGACGCAGACCAACAGATAACAGCAGCGCATGCACTACGCACCGAACTTTAAACCGGTAAGAGGCAACAAGCAAGTCCTTTTTACCGCTAGGGGGCTGACTCTGACGGTGCGAAACGCCCACCAAACGTGGAGTGGCGAAAACTTCACATCGAGGCCGCGCCCATTGTGAAGTCTGGACCAATCATAAAGAAGAGATCGGTAAGTAACAGAATTGCTTGCTTGCATGCTTTTGGAGAGAATCCTCGTCTTGGCGAGTAATAATGATCCACGAATCATGAGTTTTGTGCTGCACTTAACGTTATAGAGTTCGAAAATATGATTTAGTACTGATTTTTTTTCTTTCTAACTTGCATTTTAGTTTAAAAGAAAATATTTTAAATCAATAATCACAAAAATTGCTAAGCTCATGTATCTTTTTAACTGAATTCAGTTTAAATAAAAAATCCCCTTTCATATACATAATATTTAGAACATTTAGAACTTAATGTATTAATTTACACTTAGTTTCGAATACTGCAAACAATATCAGTGTTATACTAATTCAACAATTAAACGGTTGAAAGCAGTTATTTGATTTTCAACAGATTTAGAATATTTGGTGTTTTTTAAACTTGGGTAAAAGTTTCATTCTTTAAATTGAAGCTGTTTGGAATTTCTTAATCTTAATTCCAACGTCCATTTGAAATTCTTCGACTTGGGAAGTTCAAGTCTTTTATGCTATCTCTTTTATCATAATTAGGAAAAATATTTTTTTCTCTTATTGTAATTTTGAATATTTGGGGACGTTTATAGTTGTATTTCATTGAAACATAACATTGCTCTATCATTTTTTTAAATGTTGGTGACTAGAACGACTCATTTTATACTAATATAATATTCAAAGGAAATTATATTGAAAACTAAGTTTTAAAACAAGTGAATTTAAAAGATGATTAATTAAATTAATTTTTGGTAAGTCATCGAATCAAAGTAAAAAAATTATGTGGTTTGATTAGCTTTTTGTCGTAAGACAAATGAAATTATTGATTAGTTTTTCAAAAATGTATTAATCAATTACTATTAATCGTTAGATTAATTTTATGTATTTAATTCTTGACTATGTTAAAATGATAAAAATATACATTATTATAATAGGTACATTTTTCAATCTTTTTTTAGCATTTTAATATTAACTGGGAATATGCGGATAATTTATACTGCTAATAATCTTTACTGGGTTTTAATTTTTTTTGTTTATTTAGTAAAAGTATTACAGATTATTACATTTTGTAACAACATCGAAAAAATTAAGCTATATTTTTTTTATAAATAATTATACGCGTAATCTGCTTGTTTGAAAACAATTTGCAATAAATATAATTTTATAAATTAGTTAATGATTTTTAAATTTTTATTGATTTTTTTTATGATCGTAACAAAAAATAACACAGAAAGCAGATATATTGTTGCACTGCAGTATATTACAAATTGAACTAGAATATAACAAAAAGAATTAGCGTTGCAGTATATTATTAATTGTTTTGTTTCAAAAATAAATGGATCTGCTTGCAAAGGCTTTATCAATATAAATTTTTAAAAGAAATGTCACAGTTGAATCGTTAATATTTTTAGTGTGAACCTAAATGAAAGTTTTCAAACATTTTGTTATCGTGATTTTTAATGAATTTTTGATATAAAATGAAATGCAATATCGTCTTTCATGGATTTGGTTAAAATTCATACTCAGGCAAAATTCATGAGAAAGAAAATGGAGTAGATAAATGATATTTAGAATTGCAAACTTAGCATATATATTTAGAGAGGGGGAGAGCAAAATCTACTTTTGGAACTATTCAACATTTTATTGCTATGTAAAGTATAAAATATTGCTCAGAGGAATAATAGCTTTGGTACACTTGATATAAATACATTATTAAATTTTTAATGATAATTAAAATTGTTGAAATTTTTGGATTCAGAAAATTCATTGTTCTACTTCAATGATACTTACAATTTAGAATTCACTAAAAAAATTTTAAGATTATAAGCACTATTTATGAGTTATTGAGATTTGTTGTGATTTAAGATCCTTTGGTTCTACTGATTTTGTAGTAAAAAAAGTTCTACGATGGATTTTATTCTAGTTGCTTGCATTAATAAGTGTTTTGATTATAATTTTAAGTAGAGTAATTTATTTTTTAAGTAATATTAATGTGAATACCTTTTTCTAAAATAATTTTATGTAATACTGTATATATTTTGTTTTTAATAATATTTAAAACAAAATATGGATAGTAATTTTTTCAATAATTTTATTATGTATGCATGGATTTCAAGTATATATATATATATATATATATATATATATATATATATATATATATATATATATATATATATATATATATATATATATATATATATATATATATTGTTTGTTTCATTACATAAGTGACAATGTTGCTAAAGCTGCGTTTTTATTGGATACAGTTATGATAGAGAAGTAATTATAATTTTCAAGTATTTCGGCTTCGTGATTATAAACTATTATCCAAGCATGTGCTATGTACTACAAAAAACACCACAGAGTGCTTATATGGACTAATTAAATTTTTAAAAATACTACAATATTAGCTATAAAGGCGTGCATAACAAAATATATTTCAAAATGGTAATTTTGAAGTTATCTACGGCTTAAATAAGTTAAAATCTATTTAGTTTTGTTGTGTTTTTTTAAATTTGTTATATTATTACAAACGTTATTGTTGAATATTAATTTAACCTAAAATTAAAAATCCTTTAAATTTTTATTTTATGCACAATTATCCAAAATATTACATCTTTTTTTTTCTTTAACAATTTTTCTAAAGCAAATAATTTTAGTGTACGTACTAATCCTTATGGGATACTATTCAAAAAAGTTTAAGAGAAAAATTTTCAGAGAAAGTGGCTCAACAGTTAATTTTGTAATCCATCGATTTACTTGAAATTTTTTGGTAAGCGGAAATAAAAAAAATTCAAAATGTTTAAAGTTTTATTATTTGGGAATGAAATTACTGTATTTTCTAGAAATTTCTTTTCCCAGTTAATCGAAAAAGAAATATGTAAAGTTAAAATCGCTCCAAATTAGCCAAAATTGTTCCCATTATTAGTCGAGTTTCTGTATATTGCCTCGAAATATAAAATGCAAATTAGCCAAAAAAATTCAATTTTATGTGAAAAATGATGGAATAATTCGAGAATAAAAGGTTATTTGAAACTTTATTTCACTTGGGCTATTTTTTGTTTACATGTCATACTTTTGAAAGTAAGATGAAAAGTCTAATGCCTAAGGAAGGTATTCTTCTCTTGAAAGTTTTACACCTTACCATATGAAGGATGTTTCATCTCAATATATTTAACATCTATCAGACAAAGACATACATAATCATGGAAGAATCACATCTACAATTTGCGATCTTACATACTTGAGACTGAGATTACCGTAGTGCATCAGCATTCATCATAATGTTATGGGGGGAGGATGATAATCAACAAGTTCTACTAATTTTGCTTTCGCATATCGAAAAAATACAAAGAGAAAATACTGTAATTTTTAAAAAGCTTAGTCATGATATTTTAAATACTCCTCACATTTCTTTATTTAAAAAAATATTCAGAATTTATTTTAAATACGTAATTTTTTTTTAAATGTGTATGGCACCCAAATACATGCATGGGATTTAATATATAATGTATATTAATGTAAGCCTTTATACTAAAATTGAAGACCTTTCAAATTTAGAAACGAAATCATTGTATGGATATTCTGTCAGTTTCGAAATATTACTTGAAAACGCCATAAATTAGATGCATAAAATTTGGTTTATAGTTTTATCACCAAGTTCGTAGAAGTGCTTTTGCTACTAAATTACAGATACCAAACCAAACTTCAGACCATACCAAATAAGGAGGTATGATCTAATGTTTTAAAACTAACTTGGCATGGAGAAACTTCCGACCATACCGAATAATTTTGATAAATCCATACCAAACAAGACTCGTCTGTTTTAAGTCAGATGGTATTCAAAATGTACATTCTCTCTTATTGACTATACTATGGAACACAAAATAAACAACGTGTTTAAAAAAAAGGATTTTTTAAATATCGGTGTTTGCTTAATATGTTTTCAATAAAACTTTCAGAAACAGAACATAGATGCTGTTATGATGAAAAAAATATCTGTAATCAAAATTCCAAATTGTTTGAACTAAAATTCGTTTATAAAAGGTGGCAATATGATCAAAATAAAATTAATTAGAAAGAAATGTATTCTAGACAAATTCTCTCATTCATTCTTAAATGCATAAACAAGTGGTATTATTTCATTACTCCAGGAATACAATTCCAGTCTAACTTACTTCGCACAAATCTCGGATAATGAGTACAACTTTAAATAATAAAGATTAAAATGAAATCTGCTTTGCATACTTCAGTGTGTCATGTCAGAACATCATTTCTTGAACGACCAAGCACCACGTGCAAGTTAAATTATATTTTCATTCATTTTAATTGTTTCATTGAATGAGTCCCTTTAGTATTGCAAACGATCCAAAAAAAAACTTTGACCTGCATTGGTTGTTTAAAAAAATATCATATGCCCTATTTATTTCATTTCATATAATCACGCGCTCAAAATGACATTTTTCTAAGTTTTATTTGCCGTAGTCATTAACTTATTTTTTAAAAAAAATCAAAACTTTTGTAAATGGGATGGTAAGAAGTTATTAAAAGCTGATTTTTTGAGATGATCGTTTAGATATTAAAATTTTTATTCTTCGCCAACGGATTTTGGTTGACGCTCCAAGTCTCATTCCCAAAACAACATTATGTTCTGACATGATAAAAAAAACAGGATTAACCAGTTAACAGCGGAATAAAATTTTATTTTCGTTTCAAAATAAGGACTTTTTTGCATTCAAAATATTACAGCAAATTTCCGTGGAGAAAAATTTCGTCATGCCCATTCTGATAACGCTTCGAGTATGAGGCAATATTTCGTCATACCTAGTTAACTGGTTAAACATAAGTGCTGCAAGTTTTTTTTTTTTATATATATCGCTATATATATATATATATAAATATATATCGCTTACGGATTATTGTTTACACTAAAAACCTCATCCTAAAAGCATCATATTTTGACATGATAATATTAGGAGGGCAAATCGTTTAATTGTTCATCTTAGGGAATATTCGCATTATGTAGAATATGACATTGTTGATCAATAACAAATATTCTTATTTTTTTAAAGGTATATACATCTGAGGTTAAAATGTGAACATAATTTTATTGCGGAAATAATTGATGAAAATTTAGGGCTCAATATGATTGAGAATGTCTGTCAATCAGAAGTTACATTTAATCTTATTATTTTTACGTAGTTATCTTCTTATCTTTAGAAATTACGATTCAACCTTATGAAGAATATTCACTAACTTTGGGATATGTTATTTCTAAGTGAAGAGACATAACATGTAGATCCCCCCCCACTAAAAGATCAAAATTAAAAATTATGAGATTCAAAATGAGATCAAATCATGAGATTGAATCAAAAAATGAGATAAAAATCATGAGATCAAAATTTTTAATTCAAATCCTCTTATGAATCTATCATCCAAAGAAAAGGGGAAACGGAAAGAAATTGAACAGAAATTGGAAGTTGAAACTTTGAGTTAAGCTAGACAAATTTTGCACTTTTACAACAATAATAACAAACAAATATTATATTGATTATGGAAATAACAAAATTTGTATTAAGTTCGATACCTAACATGCAAGAAACTGAAAATTGCAGGCTTATTAAAAATGCTCATTTTCCGTTTTTTAAAAGTTCAAGAAAGAAACAAAAAGGAGAGGAAGATAAAAATGCTCAAATTTAAAACTGCGGTTGCCAAACCTAGTTTCACCCGCACGCAGCATCACTCTGATAGGTTTGCAGTCGTCGTACAACCCCAGGGGAAGTCCCCTCTGAATGGGCTGAACTTAAATGGAGGGGAGATTCTACGGGGGAAATGGTTAACACCTCTTTTTGAAAGCAGAAGGGAACAAGGTCTTACCTCGAAGGCATGCTATATTACAAATAAGGAGAAAATGGTCTTTTTACTTAATTCCGATTGGTTTTATCTTTATTAGTTTGAAAATGTTCTGTCGGTTAATCAAATCAGGATTGCATTATATCACGCTCACGGTTATTCAATGAAGTGAAATGTTAGAAATATTTCTTTTTAAAGAATTTTCCTGATATACTTAAAGAAAATTTCTGTATACTGGCGCAGCGGAATAAATTTCGCACAACTTTTCGATTTTCCAGCAT
>JAOUZG010038069.1:3197268-3222335 GCA_026289955.1 Argiope argentata | reverse complement strand
ATAATATTAATGATTTCTCACATATCTCCAATGAACATACTTGGGAGGCTGGGATAGCCTGATTGGTAGAGCGCTGACTGGCGCATGTTAAATCTGTAGAGGTCTCAAAGTCCTCCGTGTCGAGAGTAATATTACTGGAGTTACAGGGTCAGAGATGATCGTTCTCTGTTTCAGATCTAAATTACGATACGTGAATGAATGAATGAATGAAAATTGCACGAATGAAGTCCGTCCCATAAAAAGGGTTGTGACGTGTGTGTAGCTTAGTCGTACTTTTATCCCTAGTTGGTACTACTAAAAAACAAAAGACGTTCAATCGGTTTAAATCGTTGACTACCTCAGCGAACTTATCCCTGGCAAGCGCCATAAGAAACAACAACAACAAACTTACTTGAATATTACTAACCGTTACCAATGGTGAACAGTAGTTATGAAAGAGCATTTAATACACGATCTTTGGACAATTAATTGTTAGGTAGTTAGAATGTGTATTTTGGACGATTAAAACTGCTGAAAGCGAATTTCTGATACAGCACTACAATTACAGTCATAAGTCAGGTATCAAATTTTACATATTTAAGTCATTGCGTTTTAGATGTTTATATACGCATTGAAATATTGACAAAACTTACATATTAGGTTTTTAATTTTCTTATATACTAGCTTTTACCCGCGACTTCGTACGCATGGAAAAGCACACAGTAATTCTAGACAACGAGTCAAGTCTATTTTATTTATCGATTGAGATTGAGATTATGACAATAATATATGAACATATTTTTTAAACTTTTAATTAAAATTAAAACACAGTTCTTAGCAATTACAACGCACTGCACATGCATGAATGTTCAACCCCAATTTGTACAACGCAAATGTGTGAATTTTCAACACCAATTTGGGCATCACAAACGTGTGAATTTCCTACGCCAGTTGGGGTAACACGACACAGATTAGAATATTTTTTTTAATTTTTATTTATTCTACTTTATTTTAATTCAAAAATACTTCAGAATGAATCCGAAAAATCGATTCATTAACAATGTTTAATTTTAAATGCATCAAACACTAAGGAAATGAACAGAAATATTTGAAATCATCGGTCGAAAACTTGTTAAGTCTAACCTCATTAGTTTGGGGGGGGGACTAAAGTCTTGCTCATTTGGCGGTTATGAAATGGAGATTTTTGACAGAAAAGTGCGAAAAGTGTCATTTTTACAATTTTCCACGCAATTTTTCCGTTTTTTCACTCCATAAGAACCTTCCTCGTGTCTTCACACACACACACACACACACACACACGCACACACGCACGCGCACACACACACACAGCCGAATTGGTCGAGCCGTTCTCAAGTTTTGCGCTAAGCTTCACATTTGACGATTTATTTTTATTCATATAGATACACCCACACGTTAGATTTTAAATCTATTCACAGAACTTTATCCATCCAGCTATGCTCGTTTTATAATTTATCTTGTTAACTTAGATATGACCAGTCGGACAGATACTTCATCTGAGGGAATTTTGTTAAAATTCGATAAAAATTTATAGATTTGGAGTAAAGATCATATATCCAATTTAACCGTCTAACTCTTGGCAGTTTTTTTTTTGTTTGTTTCTTTTTGAAATTATTGTGTCCAAAGATAGATATAATATTTTTCGGGCTTTTTTACACCTGAAACGACAAAAAATTTCGAGTTATAACATTCGTATAAAAGAAATAAAATAAAAACGAAATTTCACAAATTGATAAAATATTCATTTATCTAAATGCTTATATTACCACCCATAGCTATAATAAAGCAGAAAAAGTGGTTTTTTTTTTCAAACATGTACATATACCTTTACAAGGTCTACGAATATTTTATTATTATATGAGAATATGATGTTGTTTTGATGTATCCGAAAGTTACGGGTAAGAAATATTTTTACCATCTTTTATAAGTAATGTATCACTATTATATATGCTTCTTTGAAAGCAGATGCGTTTTTTAATGGTTGACCAACATTTACCAGTATTGACTTATTATGTATGCTTTTTTGAAAGCAGATGCGTTTTTAAAAGGCTGACGAAGAACCGTGACATCATGACAACTGTTATTTCATCTCGGTCAAGCACCAAAATTTTGTTTGCCAACTAGTAAAATTAAAAATAAAAGTTCAAAAAAATCATCATTATATATATATGCCTACATATAGAGAAAGGAATAGAGACCGATAGCGAAGTCTCGTGAATGTTTCAAACCGCTTTAAATTAATTAAGGACTTGAATTAAGATAAATAATGACTTTAAAAATAATAATGTCCTCAAATGATAACTTGAAATTTACAATAAGAGATTTCTTATTATTTTTTTAAAATTCCGATTCTGTCGAGAAAAAAAAAATTAGAGTAAACTCTTTCCGTATGAAAATGGCAAACGGGACCATTCTCTCTTCTTCACGACTTCCAAGGGACTTTTATCATTTAATAATGTCCTCAAATGATAACTTGAAATTCACGATTGGAGATTTCATACTAATTCTTTTTAATTCCGATTCTGACGAAAAAAAAAAAGAATTTCAGAGCAAACTCTTCCCGAAGGAAAATTGCAAACGGGACCATTCTCTCTTCTTCACGACTTCTACGAGACTTTTATCATTTAATAATGCCCTCAAATGATAACTTGAAATTCACGATTGGAAATTTCATATTAATTCTTTTTAATTCAGATTCGGTTGAAAAAAAAATCAGAGCTAACTCTTCCCGGATGAGAATTGCAAACGGGACCATTCTCTCTTCTTCACGACTTCCACGGGACTTTTATCATTTTTCACTATCGGTTAGAATTACAGAAGTTACATCAAGCAAAATATTGGCAGTTTATCTGTTACCAAAAGGCACACTCATCGAGTGTTTAAAGAAAATGATTTATAGGTTCCGAACCCTGCTTGTTCATACAGAGGGAGCGAGACACCCTCTCGCAGGAAGGTGACGACATTCGATTCGGCAGACATTGAAACTCGAGTCCCCATTCGATCGGCAAACATTTTTTCCCTATTTATAAAATGTTACAATAAATAAATCCACTTCACAAAAAGTGAAACCGCGTGCCCCTAGTGGAGAGCCCATTCACGCTAATAATACTGGAGTCAAGTCAAATGTTGACAAAGGGACAATGGCAAGGCCTTGTGGGTATTTTCTGGCCTCGAACCCCGCAAGGATCTGCCCTCTCTCTCTCTCTCTCCCTTTCTAAAAGGACAGGATACTCGCCGCGACCAATACACAGAAATCCATCTCTTGATGCAACAATACCAGCCAGCTTTCAGCGTCACAGCAATTTCTGCCTATACTACACGGTCGCCCCTTCTCATCTACACTATGAATATCGCTGAAGTGGTTTAGCAAAAAGTCAGCAAAAGAGGGAGGGCGGAAAAAAAAGAGGATAGTTTCCAAAAATTCAAAGCGCACACTTCTATTGAATAATCAAGGGTGCAAAAGATGGGGGGTGGGCCAAAAAAAGGCGTAATTTCACCCCCCCCCCTGATGTAAAAACTCCGACAGGCGTGAAGAAGTGGAGTAGGGGCGTTTGTCGGCAGTGCTTTGGATAACTCGGTTTTTATTAATATGTTTTTGTTATGGGGATGGATATGATTGCATTGTTGTGCGCGCCCCGCTCGCTTTTTGTGGGACTACCGCTCGGGGTTAAGGGGAGCTTTTGATAATCTTTTGTGCTGTTGCAACCCATGCTTATTATTTAGCTCTTTGTGAGTGGTTTGTGCAATCGTATAAGAAGTGGAGAGCTAAATATTTATTTTTTACCAAATCTTTTGGGATCGGTGAAATGCATTGCAATACGATTGGTTAGAATCACTAGCAACATATCCCTACTTCTACAAACTACAACAACGAACTGTTTCTCTTTTCAATCCACTCATTATACTCATGTCAATTTTCTTTTGAAATCATATACAAATTTATTGAATGTAAAAAAGAAAAATAAATTCCCTTGTACATTTTAACTCAGTGACTAAAGCCTTTATTTGGTTTTTAAATTAGAAGACATCCATTTCTGAATTATTATTATTATTATTTTGCTTTAATTAGTACATGAAAATAATCTTTTGTGCTGTTGCAACCCATGCTTATTATTTAGCCCTTTGTGAGTGGTTTGTGCAATCGTATAAGAAGTGGAGAGCTAAATATTTATTTATTGCCAAATCTTTTGGGATCGGGGAAATGCATTGCAATACGATTGGTTAGAATCACTAGCAACATATCCCTACTCCTACAAACTACAACAAATAACAACAAACTTTCTAGTTTCAATTCGCTTATTATACTCATATCTTGCTTTGAAATTCTTTATATATACCGAAGGTAACAAAGAGATATTTTTTTCACATACATTTTAAATATATAACTATAGAATGTATCTGTTTTTAAAATTAGAAGACATCCTTTCTGATTTATTTATTTATTTTGCTTTAATTAGTACATGAAAATGAGACATTTGAGACACACTTGCGTTTGCAAGAGATTGTCTTTTAAATCCATACCTGTTTGAATTATTAACCCCTTGACCGGTTTATTTTCCTTACTATCTAATAAGATGACACCTTCTATTTTGGGAATATTTTCTTATTTTGATTCAAATGGAAATCCATGGAAGACTTGGCTTATCTACGTATCCGAAATCATTTTACTATTGAATTAGAATTGTTATGAATGATTTATTTTTTGTTTACAACTATCAAAATCCAATAAATCGATGCACGTACGGCGGATGGGGAAACCGGTTAAAGGGTTAATTAAATTATCGAAAATTTCAGTTATTCAATGCATAACTCCCTCCCCCACATCATAATCTTGAAAGATGACAATGACCAAGGCATAACTGTTATAAATTATTAAAGCCATTCTTAAAAGAACAACTGCCTTAATTTGCTTTGAATTTCATTATTTGAAAAGAAAATAATTCTACAATGATTTTCAGCAAATCCCAATTAAACTGTAGAAATATAATGGTCCAGTTTAACTTTTTCATTTAGTAATTAAAATTGTAGCTAAAGAAAAACTTGCTGAAACTCTGTCAAGCGAGTGAAAACTTGACATCAGTTAAATCGCAGCTCATTCAATTGTCCATTTAAGTACGCGCGCCGCATGACTGGTTTTGCTTGCCCAGAAGAGAAATCCGCTATCGATGTTATTTTGTATCATTTCAACTGATGAGAATATAATAAGTTTTATTCTATCGTAAGGTGGTCATAATATAATATCCTATTGCACTTAGTTTTTTTTATGGAAAACAATGTATTAAATTTTCCTTATTTTCAATCCTGAAAGTATACAAAGGAGCATGACATTAGTTATTTTCACCCGTTTTCAAAGGGATGGGAGGAAATCGTAGACAATTTTGATTCAAGTAATTTCAAATTATTAGGTTTTATTTAATACTCTTATTTAGTTTTTCAATTAAATTTCAGTTTATTTAAGTGGAGTGTATTGTGTAATAGTTTCATGCAGTCAAAATTAATTGAAATATATGAAAATAAATAATTTTCTGTATTACTGTCCTTATTATTAAAATAAAATTTTGTAGAATTATCAATATTAATGTATTTTTTACAGAAGTTTTTTGTTTTTATACTCGATTATCAAATTACAAAAATAAATACATTTTTGCCAATCAAATTTAATTATTTATATTAAGATATTATGATGTGAATGAATTTTAAACATTGCGAAATGTAGTGAAAATAAAAACTTTCAGGGAAATATTTAAAAACTAATAGTAAGTAACAGTATTATGAAGGATATAAACGAAATTCAGAGATACATTTTCTTAACAACGAGGTGCCTTTTCTTTTACACATACCCAACTCATTCCTAACTTATTTTTTCGAAGTAAACGGTGAGGGTAATCATCTAGTACTAAACCTTCTTTTCTTATAGAGAATAATTTTGTTGAAATAGCTATCAATTCCATCACTGGTTTTTTCGACGTTATAAAATGACAAACACATTTTATAAAGACCAAACAACTACTGAGAAAATAAGAAAGGCCTTCTCTCTCAAAAGTATCGGCTTATCTCTACAAAAAGTGCAAAACCCGAAACTACACAACAGATGACAAATTATTGATTAGGGAAACAACATAATAGGTGCAAGAATGTCCGATCTGTCCACCCAGTTCGCCTCAAATGTTCGCTGAAGCCACTGTTCGCGCTGACTACGTAACCGATGACGGGGCATACTTCCTACCGTGTCACGTGGAGGAGTACCGTGACCGGTGATGTCCCTTAAGCCGCGTTCCAACGACCTGCGGATTTTCAGACTGGCTACGCGTTTCCTCGTTTTACCCCTCTTGCGGTTTCTTGAGGTCCTTTGATGCCTGGACACTTCGCTGACAATTTGAGGGAAAACTTCGGACGCGTCTACAGACATCAAAGTACCCCAAAAAACCTCCAGAGAGGTAAAACGGGGGAACGCGTGGCTCGTCTGAAGATTCGACGGGTCGTGTGATACCGTGGTCAGTGATGGTCCTTAGAATCAACCCCAGTTCTCGCCTGTGTTGCTTTTGCGGTGGTCCGGTCATTAAGTTCCAGGGGTTTAAATCCGTGGGCCTTCAGGTGGGTCAAGAGTCTAGATATGACTATTCTATTTCAGTCAGTAACTTTAATCAGAATTACTCCTAATATACAATAAGCATACTTAAAAATGGGGTTTTTTTGGCACAAAAGCCAAGAAGTTGTCTATGCTGCGCCAACCAGAGAAATGAAATCATTGCAATACTAGAGTTTAAAGTTTTGTTAGAAATGCTTAAAAATGAAACAATTTTTTAAAAAATATCACAATTTTAAATAAGGGAATAAAACCTTATCGATTTTAAAAATTCAAAAAGAATAACATGAGGGGTTCTGCCAAGCAAATCCGACAAAGAAACCGTAGACGCCCGAAAAAATCTCAATCGCTGAACACTGAAACATGAGCAGTCACTCAAAATATGGCGTACAGAGATTTGACCTTTGCATTGCGAACACATTGGTGGTTGTTCTCCGAGTAAAAGATGAACATGAGTGAATCTGGTATGTCCAATGCGTGGGCGTGTTAAAAGAGTGTCTGCGTTTCTATTGCTTAATGAAGGCCAAGATTGTAAAATTGGTTTTACTTCATGGAGTTTGTTCTCTATCTTGAGATCCCAATCTGTTTGACATTTCGAATGAAGAACCATTTTAACGTGTTTTTTTAAATCGTTCGCTGGTAAAGCCATATTTATAGGGGTAGTCGCCGATTTGGCGGCATTGTCCGCTTTTATAAATGGAATAGAATATACAAATTGCTTTGGGTGTCAATAACTGCCTTGTTTACCCTGCATAATTTTCTCATGTATCTCAGAACTAAATGTTTATGGCTTCTTACGAAGGTGTTTTTCTCTTTCCGATGGAAAACTTCCGACGTCAATAACACCCCAACCTCTGCGGTCCGGAGGGTGCAGATCGGGTCACCTTCCACTTTTCCCACCGTGGGCACCAAAACAATGCGTTACGCCAGCTCTCGGGAGGCCGTGCTCTCGGGAGCCGACCATTGCAAGAGCAGAATGTGGGCGTCGAGCAGTATTTTCCCAATCGTAAAAGGCAGTCGGGGACCCGCCTCTCCGCAATCCTGTTAGCACACAGGAGTCAGACAGGGGACTGTTCTGAGCAGTTAGGTAACAAAAGTCTCAATCAAATGTCGCATTACGTCGCGCATCGATGCAGCCAAAGTACATGAATTTCAATCTCAAAGTCTTTGTTCAATGGCTGTGTACAAGTGATTTACGACGACTTAATGTCTATTTTACGGGCCTTAATGGTATTTGTAGATTATAAGCTTCTGACACTCGGCTTCGAAATAGAGTAAGGAGTGAGTTTTCATTCATATTTGGCCACGCAACGGGCTACTTAGGTGGTATACATTTTTGAAACGAAAATGAATTTCCATCATATAGAGTTTTATTTCCTTCAACATATTAAGACTTTAATTTAAAGATTTTATACTACTGAAAAAGTTTTATTTTAAGTCTTTAGATTTAGTTAAAGTAAATATTGAATCTTTAAAAACAAATATACAATATTTATATTGACCGAATCATAATGAAGACGAGGCATTCTGTAGTTTGATTCTATTATAGATTATTTTAATTGATAATATTCAGATAGATCATAAATTGAATCAATTTTAACCCTTTACCGCATATGGGTCTATAAATGGTATTGCAGTTTGGATTCAATTTTATTTCAAAATTAATATTATTTAAATAATTTAAACTTTTTTAATCCATCAAATATATATTTAGCAATAATAAAACGCAAAAAAAAATGTCTATGATTTTATGACATTTCGACATAACCTCCCTTTTGGGCAAGTGGGTGAAAAAGTAGAATTGAGGTGCGAGTGATTCCATTTCAAAAAAACGATAACAGAGTAACACGTAAGTTATTTTTGACAAAGAAAAAAATATTTTCTTAGAGTCCATATACTCATCTTTCTCGATGGATAATAATTTTTCCGCTTATCAACTGTTTTTTATTCTATATACGAGCCCATATATGGTTCCGAAAAAACAAACCAAAATATAAAACTTTTTCATTATTTTTCTTTTAGCATGTCTTCTTCATAATTAAATAAAGCTATTTTTACCGTAAAACATTTTTTTCCCAACTCATTATTAATTCATGCAGTACCAGATGTAAACGAAAGAGGACAAAGGGATGAGAACAAATGCTATGACCTTGACACCATTTATCCTTCTTACACCGATAATTGCCTCAATACTTTCTAGGGATATTTTTTAATTTAATAATTTTCTATGAAATAACTAAATTATCTGCCAAAAAAATGTTTAAAGTATTTTATATATATTTTGAAAAACACTGTTACATTTTAATCTGGAATTCTCTTTTACACTACTTGTATTTTCAATAGATAGTTTAAATAATATTCCAAACATCAAACTATCTCTCTACGATTATGCGACAGAGTCCGTACGAAATATTATAACGTCATGGATTCAATTCTTATTGGCGATTCCCTCTACAAGAGATAGGATCATATGCATCTGTTGTTGTTGTTTTTGATACTAACGGCAGTTGCCAGGGACAAGCCAGCGGATACATCAGCGAATTAAAGCTGAAATAAGCCTCTCTTTTTTGAAGTAGTGCCAAGTAGAGACAAGCTACATACTACGAATTAGCTACTCACTCATCACATTCACTTGCTCAATTCCTTTTTACGGGGGGCACATTCAACGTCTCACAGATAGAACACAGAAGAACAACTTTGCCCTAACCGGGACTCAAACCTGGGGCTCACAAATCCCTAGGAAGACACGCTACCTCTATATCAGGAGGTCGGCATCCTCTGTCCTTTAAACTGCAAGAAATTCAGCGTATACATTCTGATTTTATACCCCAAAAAATCAGCTTCGTTTACAATAATTTCATATGAATGGCATGCATTCTATATGTGAATTAATTATTTTAATTTTTGTTGATTGGATCTTTCTATATCAAGGTAGTAAATTATTCTGAGGCACAATTGCTTACTCTAAAGATTTAAATTTATAAATTTTTTAAAAATAATTCAAAAAAATTAGAAAAAGAAATTTCTTCATCGGATAGGGGAGACGAGTGCTAGATTTTCCCCTTTTTGGGATTACCATGGCCTAAATCCCCTCATATATTATCGCTAAAGTATGCTACTTAGCCATTTTAGTACTAGCGCCGAATAGGTCCAAGAGCACAGTTTTAGCTACACTCTCATCACATTAGCTTTCAAATCCTTTTTACAGAAGGGGGATACATTCATACACCTCTCAAATAAAACACATGAGAAGAACAACCATGCCCTAACTGGGACTCGAACCCGGGATGCCCTGATTACGAGGAAGAGGCTCTACCTCTGTGCCAGGAAGCCGGCATAGATATCTGCAGCTCATTAAAATGTCACAATAGCGGGTTTTAATTCAGGTCGTTTAAACTCATCAAGCCGATGGCATATTTTCGGGCGAGGGAAAAGAATTATGTCGTTAAATTAAATAATAAATAAATGGAATTGGCGCATTAAATAAGGTCATGAAGCAAAAATTCCTTTTGAAGTAATTTTCATAAAAACAAAAACACCTGTATTAAAAATGAAGAAGTTTTCTTTATTCAAATGCATATTACTTTTTAACACATTTTTGCAATCAAATATTAGAGAATATAAAAGATACTTCCACGCCCGCTTCCTTGGAGGTCTTTAATATTATATCCATTTCATTAATCTCAATCCCTCTGTCTCAAATCCTATTTTCAATCTTTTAAATATTATTCACCGGGTTTTCATTACTTGATTTCTAAATTTTAGTAGTGCGTCAAAAATAATTCCCGCTATTGGTTAGACACAATTGATTCAAAGATTGATACTTCATAATTGATTCTAAAAAGAGTAAGATAATTCTTGGTTAATAAAACTTTAGAAAACATATAATTTTTAAAATCTACTGCACAACAAACAAGATGAGTGATTCGAAATTTACTTGATTCTTCTACTTAACGTGTAATGCTGATAAGCATTCCAGAAAAAAATTTATATTGATTAGTTTTCCAGAAAAAAATTGCAGAGATAAACTTCTCAGTGATCTTTGTATGGGGCGACAATAATATTTATCAGTATCATCGTTTTTAACCCTTTGCAGTCCGAAAAATAATTAGATGCAAAATTATTCACCTAAAACAAAGATTTGTTTATTGCTATTAAAAAATAATTATACATAATTCTTTCAAGTCGAAATTCTTTGAAAAATTATTCTACATCTCTTAACCATTATGTAGGTGTTTTTAACAATTAAATTTTAAAAATAAATAAATAAAACATCAAAATGATGAACAATCTTGAATGGTGAGTCAGAGGAACCATCGGAGTGCAAAGGTTTAAAGTTCCAAATTAATCGGTTTAGTTTAGTTAAGTTATATTAACGACCCATTGTAAAGCAACATTGTGCTATTTTGAATAGACCTCACAATTCTGAACCGCAGTCAGATTACGAGGGCGATAAATGAGCTGTGAAATTAACTATAAACTCGAGGTAGATGGGTTCTACAAGTGATTAGAATTTTGTAAAACATATTTAATTAGTCATAAAAATATATTTTAAAAATCCCAAATTGTCATTGGTTAGACAACAATTTGAAGAAGTTAAATATTAATTTGACTTTTTTACATGGTTTAATCATTTGTAATCCCATTAATCGAATTTGATGACCATATTGTTTGCAATCTTGTTGGACTATCATCTTGTTTCATTTCAACCAAATTTTTTCCGATAGACATTAAAACAGGTTTTATACTTTTTCTGCTTATCATCTATATGAATATTTTTTCAATCATCAAATACATGACACAGCATCATTAAGGCTGCATATTGCCAGGCTTAATTTTTCATTTTTATTTTCAATTTAAATTCTACATTTGATTCCAGTTTTAATTATTTTATATCTTATAGCTTGTTAGTTGGAATAAAATGGGCCAATGAAAATTATAGCAATAGCAATTCCAATTATTCAATTTATTATAAAATGTATTTAGAGTTACATCAGATAGAGAGGTTTATTCATAGATTTCACAAAGCAAAAATCATTGCAATTTTAACAATGAATATAAAAGAAGAAAGAGTTTTAAAAGATAAATATTCTATCTTTTTTTAAATTGAAGAAAATGTGAGTAAAAGTTAAATTTATAATGTAAACTATCTTCAACATTTTATCAAGCATCAAAAATCAATTTATAACAAATGAAAACATAAAAACTGATACCAAGCTTATAATTGTCATTTAACTGTAAAAAATAAATGACTTTTCTACAAAGTATCAACGTGAAAATAAATCTGAATACAAATTATTTGGGGATTTTTTTTTCCCATTTTTCCCATTTTTTCCCATTAGAAGATATTTATTATGGAAAGATCATCAGACTGCTTTTATTGCCGCATTCTGTTATTTCATGTTTAAGTAATTTCCTTAAATTGGTTTACAGACTTTTATATTCCAATCTGTTTTCTCTTAAATTAGTTGTTATTTTGTCAACTTTTTATCATGTCAGAACGTGATATTGTTTTAGGAATGAGGTTAGGTTTCGTCAACAAAAATTCGTAGGCGAAAAATAAAAATTATATTATCTGCACGAGCATCTCAAAAAATCAGCTTTTACCATTGCAAAAGCTCTGATTAAAAAAATTAAGTAAATGACAACAGCAAATAAAACCTAAAAAAATGTCATTTTGAGCACGTGATTACATGAAATGAGATAAATAGGAAATGCGATGTTTTTTTAAACAATAAATGCGAGACCAAGTTTTTTTTGGATCGTTTGCAGTCTTAAAGTGACTAATTCAATGAAACAATTAAAATGAATAAAAATATTGACCCCATTCTGCTGAGGCCATTTTTGAGTCTATCCTTACTTTATGAGCATTTCGATTTGCGGGAACGCACTGGCTTATTGTACCTCTTCTTTCCACTGTAACTTCCAAAATGTTCTAAATTGCATCAGTTGATCATCAATTGACTCACTGAAACTTCAATTAACTGATTAAACTGACTTCATTAACTGTTAATAGGATTGAATTAACATTAATTTGGATTGAACTAACATTAAATTGTCTGAAACTTCAATTTGTTTTTGTGTGCGATTGCGCTTTTGTGTTTAATGATACACTTTTTTTTCTGTTTCTCTCCATATTGAAATAGGGGATAACAGCCTTTGTTGCTATAAATCCCAATACCTTGCTTCTTTCAAGAATAAAAATATAATTTAACTTGCACGAGCACGTAGTGCTTGGCCGTTCAAGAAATGATGTTCTGACATGATACATTGAAATAGGCATAGCAGATTTCATTTTAATCCTTTTTTTTGAATGCTTCTTTTTCTATGCAGTTAAATCAAGACAAAATAGCTATCAACTTAAGAGGCAAAATTCTCTTGGATGCGTTTAAGTATCCTAGGTTGCCTTTAGCTTTAATTTGGATTGAATTAACATTAAATTGTCTAAGTAGGTTGTGTCTTTCAATTAAAACGCTTGTTAATAAAAATAAATTCGAAGGTCAAAACATTAGCCTTTTCACCTTCATTTAACCTCTTTATTAAATGACACAACTTATTTAAAAGATTTATTGTCATTCAAATCCCTTGAATACAGTAAAGGACATTTGGGATATTCAGGCTTTACCAAGTTAAACGATTTTTGGGTTTTAAATGCAGCAATATTATCATGTGAGAACATGATGTTGTTTTAGTTAGAAGATTTTGGTGTCTTTGAAATTTACGGACAAAAAATATTTTTAACTGCATTTACAAGTATTGCTTAATTATTATGTATATTTCTTTGACAACAGATGTTTTTTTTTAAAAAAACGTTGGCAAAGACCTATGACACCATAGCTGTTATTTCATCTCAAAATCTGTCAAGCTCCAAAACTTTGTTTGCCAGCAAGAAAAAAAGTTGCCTAGTTGAAAAAAATTATCATAGAGAGAGGGACCTATAGAGGAAACCCGTGATTGTTTCAAACTGGTTTAAATTGGTTAATGGCAAAAATTAATTAAGATAAACAATGACTTTAAAATAATTCCTCAATTCTTCTTTTAAAATAACAATAAATCAATATATGCATGACAAATCAGTTAAATAATTTTATAAATAATGAATTTAAAAGAATTAAATTTTTGTCATACAATTCGAAAACACTTAAATCTGACGACTTCTTTTGTGAAATTTCGAAAATTACACCTTTATTATCATCTGATAACATGATGTTGTTTTGGTTAGGAGATTTAGATGTCTCCAAAATTTCCGGGCCAAAAATAAAGATTATGCGCCACAGAAAATTATCAAAATCTTTTTAATTTTTTTTTACTTACTTTTCCCAATATTGCTTTATTATTACGTATGCTTCCTTGCCAGCAGATGCGTTTTTAAAAGGTTGACCAAGTTTTACCAGTATTACTTCATTATTACGTATGCTTCTTCACAACAGATGCATTTTTAAAAGGTTGATGTGTAACTATGACATCGTAACTTTTAATTCATCGCAGGGGCATACGTGGCAGTTGCCCAAGTCCCCCACATTAAGGGGGGGGGCAAATCAAATATAAATTTTATTTTACGTTTCCTTCTTTAATGAATGTTCTTCATCACTAAAGTAGTGACGCAGAGGGGGCCCCAAAAAAGGTTTTGACCCGGGCCCCTACAAGGCTTAGTCGGGCCCTGATCTCAAAATTAGTCGAACTCCAAAACTTTGCTCACACACACACAAACACACTATAGAGGGATAGATACCGATACAGAAGGCTCGAAATTGTTTCAAACCGGTTTAAATTGGTTAAGGACTTCAATTAATTGAAGCAAATAATGACATAAAAATAATTATGTTCTCACATGATAACTAGAATTTAATGTTCGATCTATACAGATTTTAAATTCGAATTCAACCCTTCTTCGGCATGTGGTTCAAAATGGCCTCAACAACATTACCCGCCTCATAGTTGTCGGCGTAATAAAGTAGCAAGGAGATATGCTCGTTTTAGCAGGAGAAACAATTCCTTTTGCTCCATAGGAGGGGTGAAAGGCAGTTCTCGAACGCTTCCTTTTACTATTAATCGAGAACTGAACGCAGCACCACACCGGAGAATCCTGGTGAAGGGGAGATTAAGACAATCCCTTAATGCCCACCTTCCTCCAATTGCGGGGGCAATTAATGGCAGATTCCATCATTCTGTTTTGCACCAAGAAGTGAGTGTGAAAATGTCGGGATTGATGTTTATCTTCCACTGACGGCGGTAGCCCGAATAATTGCGGGTTGGTTGCATTCCCCGAGTTGAATTTTAGTGTCAAAAACCTCTCGGTAGGATGTCGGGAGGATGAAAGACCATTAGCAACGCTGTTGGTTATTTAAATAGTTAGTTTCTGCACCGAAAAAGAGGCTGTTGCCGGTTATGCTTTATAAAGAACGTTCTGGAAGGCAGCATAAGTAAGATCTTAACCAAATCATGTTGAGGGGCGGTGAAAACGTTCGAGCCCCTCGGATTATATTTCAGGGTTAATAATACGCCGTGCGGCTAATTTTTCTGAAAGAATCATCAAAAACTCATTAAGTGGCTGTAAAAATATATTCGCACGATTCGTTAATGGTGTTTACTTGGTGATTACAGGAATTTGGTTATCTGTGATGACATGTGACATTGTCGGCGGGGAGATGTAGCAAGGCAGCCGTAGCATAATGTCTTATTTTGTAGCCTTCAAACCTCATCGAAACTTTAACACTTGATTTTTTTTCCGAGAGAAAAGAAGAAATGTGTGTGCTAATTGCCATTAGTTGTGTTTCGTAATTAATTATTTGAGGTCCTCAGGTGTGCTTCTGTATAATTTCGAAGAGCATTTCCTCTGTTTTATTATGCATAATGTTGCGTCGGTTGTAACATCGGCAGATGGATTTTGGAATTATGAATTTGATGTTCACACTCGGTAAATGCTATTTCATAGTTCAGTGATTGGGTAATTCTTTTAGAATGGTTTGTTATGAAATTTTGTGGGACAACTCTCTGATGATGCATCTGCTAAAAAGTACATGGTTTGGGATGTAACTTTCTTCTCTGAACTTTTCGCACAGTTTCTGTGAATATTGAGAACAACAGTAAATAAAAAAGATTAAAATGAAATCTGCTATGTATATTTCAATGTATCGTGTTAGAAGATCATTTCTTGAACGGCCAAGAGCCCCGTGCCCGTTCAAATTAAGTTATATTTTTATTCATTTTAATCGTTTAATTTTATGAGTCACTTTAGTATTGCCAACGATCCAAAAAACTTTGTATGCATTCATTGTTTTAAAAAAAATATCACATTTCCTATTTATTTCATTTCACATAATCACGCTCCTCAAAATGACATTTTCTAGGTTTTACTTGATGTAGTCATTAACTAATTTTTTTAATCAGAGCTTTCGTATAGGTGATGGCAACGTGTTATGAAAAGCCGATTTTTTGAGAGGCTCGTGAAGATAATAAAATTTCAAATGACATTTTTCTAGGTTTTATTTACTGTAGTGATTAACTTATTTTTTTAATCGGAGTTTTTGTGAATCCGATGGCAACGCGCTATTAAAAGCTGATTTTTTGAGATGCACTTGCAGATAATAAAATTTCAATTTTTCGCTTCGATTTTTTGTTGACGTTCATTCCCAAAATAACATCATCTCCTGACATGATAAAAAGAAAGTTTTGGGTAAAAAGCAACCTAAAAACATTCTCAGAAATAATGGTAAAGTTAAGTAATTTGGAATAAAATCACAATGGCAATAAAATATTTAAGAGTTAAAATGCGATGCATTGGTTATAGACATTATAAAAGAATATAATTATTTTTAAATAAATAAAATTAACACCTGACCAATTATATAAACTTGCTCTTTTAACGTTAAAATAAAATAAAATAACTTTCATAATTAGAATTACATTATTAAAATCAATAATTTTCTTCCAAATATCAAAATAAGCCATAAAAATTTGATCGAAAAATAAATTGAAAGCTAAATTACTAAAGAAACTCTTGATAAAGAGAAACTATGGTTCAAATATTTTTGAATAAACATTTTTATTAATCAATACATCATCAAGTCTACAGTTTTAATCTCAGTGCTTTCATGTTCAAACAAGTATACTTTCCTTTCGTTGATGGAAACAGAGGATTGCTGGTCTTAACAATAATGATTTTATTTATATTCTTTTTATATCACTATCTTTTATTGGCAGTTGATTATTTATGCAAAATTATATTCAGAAATGCATAAATTTATAGAAATTTTTAAGACTGGAATGCTATGAAAAAAACTATACCTACAATTTTCTATATTCATTTTCTTATCGCGTCTGATTTAGAGAAGTACGCTTCATTACCAAAACAAACACTAGTTATCTTCTGGCAAGGAACTTCTAGAAGATCCCTCTCTTTCATTTAATATTTTAGCTCTTTAACCCATTCACTGCTATTTACGAGATATCTCGCTAGAAGGTAAGATAAAATCAAGCGTTTATAAATTTTGCTGTCAGTTAATGGATTCAAGATTTTAGCAGTTAATCTCTTAATCTAAGAATTTGTTAAATATTCTAATTCATTCACATCTCTGAATTGGGTACTCATTATGTCACTTCAAATCAGAACATGAAAAACATATAAGGTATTGAAATGTGTGCAAAGGTCTTTTTTGTTTTTAAATTGATAGTAAATTTGATTTTAAGACGTATTTAAACTATTAAATATTCTATTATTCACCTCATGAGTCATCATTATATGGAAGTTAAAAAATGCATTGTATGAATGCATTTTTCTCATATTAACGAATTTTTGGCCTTAAATTCCGAGCCATATAGCTTTGCCTTCTAATTTATCTGCATTTGTGCAGAATAAATCTTCTTTCATTTCCTTTTGTACATATATTAATAGTATTTCCCCCCGTGTTATTTAAACTTTATTACAGAGTGTTTGTCTAGAAATATTTGCATATATATTCTTTTATATTTGTGTTTTGAATGTTTTTTTTATTTTATCATCCTTCTTCAATTCTTCAAATGTGTTATATCATTTACTGTGTGTTTCTGCTAGTTTGTGAGCAGTTTTATGTATTTAACTTGTGTACTTGCTTTCCCCCTGTTTTTTATTCTTTGCATTTGTGCCTATGCATTTATTTTCGAAATTCATCCTACTGTCAATTGTGAAATGACTTACATCTGTAAGCCTTGCGGTATACTTGTTGGCACACAAGGAGTTTATACTTCGAGAACCAATTAAAAAAATCCGAGCCATAGAATACTTTTCACTTAGATTATATTTTTCTCTTTTTATTTATTTATTTATTTTTATGTTTCGTTACACATTGAAAAAAAAAGTATTATTTAATTCACATTTATATACTCCTACCCCCCCCCACTAGTTTAATGACTTTCTGAAAAACAAATTCAATACCCTGACGAAAAAGAACCAATTCTAGGAGTTAATCAAAATATTGTGGTTTACTTGTTGGCACACAAGGAGTTTATACTTCGAAAACCAATAAAAAAAATCAGAGCTATAGAATACTTTTCACTTAGATTATATTTTTCTCCTTTTATTTTTTTATTGTGTTTCGATACACATTGAAAAAAAATATTATTTAATTCACATTTATATACTCCTATCCCCCACTAGTTTAATGACTTTCTGAAAAACAAATTCAATACACTGACGAAAAAGAACCAATCCTAGGAGTTAATCAAAATATTGTAGTATACTTGTTGGCACATAAGGAGTTTATACTTACAGAACCAATTAAAAAAAATTCGAGCCATAGAAAACTTTTCATTTAGATTATATTTTTTTCCTTTTATTTTTTGTGTTTCGATACATATTGAAAAATATATATTAATTCACATCTATATACTCCTCTCCCCCTCCCTAGTTTAATGACTTTCTGAAAAACAAATTCAATACATTGACGAAAAAGAACCAATCCTAGGAGTTAATCAAAATATTGCACTTTAAAGAACCATCATTTCCCCTTAAATCAGATCATTTGCTACTGATTTCACTTTATTGCCGAGGCCCACCCCTCCCGCCTTTTTAAATCACGGAAATCCCACCAATCGGTCATGTTTCACCATCCTCTAAAGCTTTCTGATTCTTCGGAAAACGCTTCAACAGATCTGTTTCAACCCCTCTCAACACCATCCATTATCTGACACCCTCCTCACCCCCTTTCCCTTCGAACAAAAAGAACAGACGTTTCCGCTCCCAAACACACTCCCTCCCCTTGTATACGATAAGCCCCCTTTAGAAAAAAACAGCCCCAATGAGGTTTTTACATACGATTCTGTATCGCGATGTGTATGAATTTTAAGTCAGAGTGGTGTAAAGCTCTATGGCTTCGCCGTGTTATGTATCTCAACAGCTGTTTATTTTCCTTTGTTTAAGATTTTTTTAGGGGGGAGAAAGTGTTTTTATTACTTGAGTAAATTTTAATCCATAATATTCTTATACACCGTTCAATCATATTACATTTTTTTTATTGTTTCGTATTACATATTTAGAAAATTAGTGTAATTTCGGAAAATTAAATATCTGATTTATTTTTAAATTCAGTTTTTAAACTTGTCTTAGAATAAAATATTTGTATGTCTATGTATACATGAACAAAAACCATGCAGGATGAGCATTGAACTAGTTATCTTTAATATAAAATTGTACAAATCCTGAAAATATTTTAACTTAAATTCTAATATTCCTTTTCCTTCGCGTCCGTAAAAAAAACATACCCGATTTTTTTTTCAGTGCTCTATAAACTACAATAATGAAAAATCTTATTATCAAAATTTAATCAATTCATGTTGAAAGAAAATGTACACATTTATATTTTTATATTTAGTTTCTCATATAGGCAACATATAAAAAAAGTATTATAATCGTCAAAAAATTCGAACTCGGAATTTTGAAAAATCTCTATATATCAGATCACCCTGAATGCCAAAAACACATTTTTTGGAACTATACCTGTCTGTGACCACGATAACTCAAAAAGAAAAGAAAAAAAAAACTTTTATTGCTAGGTGGAGGAAATTTGATGCATGGTCTAAATGCCCAATTTGTAGATTTCTGTTAAATTTTGAACAAAATCCGTTTTTAAAAAATCTAGCTGTCAGAATGCACATAAACAAGATTTAAAAAAAACTTAGAATGCTAGATGGATAAAATTTAAAACACATTTCTAGCATGTAAAGTGTATTTTTGCATCAGATTTTGAAGAACCGTTAACTGGTTGGCCGCTTTTGATGTGTGCATTGATTTTCAAATTAGCTCAAAAAACAAAAACTCATCTACTTATGTAAATGAACGTGGATATGTGATCTTGTGAATGTAAATGTAACTGCGATCTTATGCTAAATCTTAAATAAAATCGGCAGAAACCAAACTTCGAAAATGTACATTTGATTTACTGGTATTTCTATATTAACTTCATCTCAAAAATTAATCATAAAAAGAAAAAAATTGTCAAGGATCCTTATTTTGTGACCATGACCGTAATCCATTCAAACAAGGCTGCTTGCCCTGTTACAAGTGAATGCTTACAACAAAACGTAAAAAGCTGGATGGATAAAATTTAGCATACAATTCTAGCATTTAAAGTGTATTTTTGCTTCAGATTTTGAAGAACTGTTGACTGGTTGACCGTCTATCTATATGTTATTCGCATACAAGTAAAGTAAACTCAACAACTTTGGTAAATGAAACTAGATATGTGATCTTGTGGCAACAATTATTAAAATATGTCAAATATAACACGAGAAATGGTTGTCAAGTCGAAAATCGCCCCAGAATTAATAAACTCCGGTAAACTTTGGGGTCTGGGGTTTTTGGCCACGAGGAATCGATTGGCGCCGGTTTTGAAGCGCTACGGTTGAGCAGTTCGGAGTTACAGATAGGATATTTTCAAACTTTATTAGTTCGCCAAAATGGCTACTTAAATTTTCAAGTGGTAACGTGCTGCCATCTATAGTATAATTAATTGCATTATTTTTTGTTATCAATTAATTGTATATTTTTTTGTTATCAATTACATTTTATTTCCTATGACTTTTCAAACTTTACCTTTGTATAGAATAGTTCCCTTTCCAAACTCTAGCTTTGTTTAGAATAGTTTACAATGGTGCACTTTGACCGGTTATCTTTTCACCAATGGTTTCACAAATTTTCTTATGGCATGTATTGTTTTGATAAATCACAATTGAAAATTTAAATATTCGAGTTAGCTTCCATACCTGTTTTCTCCGAGTGGAGCTCGGTCACCCGCTGGTATGTCAAATTTTAGTTTAAGTCAGCGGAAACAAAAACATTCAAAATACATATTCCATTTTCTAGTACTTGTGAATAACCACCAAAAAATGTTAAAAGTCAATATTTCTTAATAACTGTTCATCAGTTTTTTACAATTAATGCGCAACTTCCCGGCTGTCTTTTGTAAATTATGATGGTATATTTAGCAACTTTGCTCGAGCTTTCTAATTTTATGTATATAAGAAAGGACAATAACGTCTTTACCCAACACCTTTATTATTTGTGCGAAAACCTTTTGGAAGATCATTCTTTCTAATTAATTGTGGCATTTCTTCTAACCTTTAAAAGTTAAATTAATTCATCTGCGCGAAATTTGTCATGATTATAAATAAAACCTATAAGAGATTAAAATGGAATCTGCTTTGTATATTTCAGTGTATCATGTCAGAACACAATTTCTTGAATGGCCAAGCACCACGTGCTCGTGCAAGTTGAATTATATTTTTATTCCTTTGAATGGTTTCATCGAATGAGTCACTTTAGTATTACTTTACTTTCACTATAGTAAAGTAAATAAATACTCACAGATAATCAGCTATTATTGTTTTATTTTTTGTTTGCATTGGTGTTTTTTCCCCTCATTTTTCTTTGCAAGTATACTTACGACCTTATAATTGAAATTTATTCTACAATCAGTAATGTATTATAAACATTTATATTTATTTTTTATTACATATATTACATTTATAAATCTTGTGGTATACTTGTTCGCACACACAGAGTTTATACTTCGGGAATAAAACAAATATTATTTATAATTGATACAGGAAAATTATTATATAAATTGTTTCAATTAAAAATATTGTATCTAGTGATCTTGAAAAAATGTCCGAAAACGAAAAAAAATTATTAAATTAGTATTTGCTCGACTGATTTGACAAATTAAACTGCTGAAAATTTAAAATTTTATACAGTTTCAAAAATAGTTAAAAAAAACCTTCCACATAGATTTTGACAGAAATGATATTTTATGCTATTATGTATATAATAAAACGTTTAGTTGTTCTTTCATTGCAATAGATTTAATGCATATATTTGATGAAATTTCACTCATATGAGATCAAATTCTATTCTTTAACTACTAAGAAAGAAAGAATATTTTGTGTAATAAAAATGGTAACAGCTATCTTTGTTAATAAAGCGGTACTCAATACTTAAGTTATAACGTAGGCGATAAAGACAGATAATCAACTTTGAAGACATGCAAATGACTTGAAAGTAATTTCGATTTTCACCAAATGAAACATCCCTGACAATGTCTTGAGCATGTGACGTCGTATGTGGGTAGAGTTAGATTAAAGTCTATTAACGGTTATCATTGACTCTACTGTCATCTAGACTGACAATAACATTGTCTACTATTCTTAGTTATTTTGATTGAAATATTTTAGTTGTCATACTTTCATAATATATATCTTCAATAATTTTTTTAAACTTTCTTACTGCATAGTAGTAATAATAAAAAGTAAAATAAAATTATATAAGGAACTTACATTTTAATTTCATAATTAAAAAACACTCCATCTGAAATAAAAAAAAATAATAAATAACACTCAACATTTGCGTGTATTATTAAAAATAAAAACGGAACAGAAGTCAATTTTGATTCCAAAGAATTGAAAGGTCAACAAACAAAAATTTCAGTTACTTTTTATTAGATAATTACAATAAATATAAATAATTGTCAAAAAATTATACCTGGCCAAAACTAAATCAAGTTCGTATCCATTGAAAATAAATCAGAATAGACTGAGAATACACTCAATTGGCATAGAATTTTCAACGAAAATTGAAGCAACACAAATGCATGAATTTTCTGCGTCAGTTGGGGTAACACAATACAGATTAGAAATTTTTTATTTTCTTTATTCTGTATTATTTTAATTCAAAAGTACTTCAAAATGAATCCGAAAAATCGATTTAATTAATAATGTTTAATTTTAAATGCATCAAACATAAAATAAATGGAATCATTTGAAATAATCGGTCGAAAACATGTTAAGCCTAACATCATTAGCGTGTGGGGAAAACAAACTGAGTTCATTATTTATTTGGTGGTGCCGAAATGAAGATTTCTGGCTAGAAAGTTATTTTTAATTATTCATAAAAAAATAACGAATTAATATTTGAAAAAACTGTATTAACATCAAATGTCATCCACTACAAGATTTTAAAAAAATTACTTGTTTAGTGGAGGGGGGAAAATATTTGAATAACGATTGAAAATTTGAACACACACACACACACACACACACACACACACACACACACGGAGAGTGTGAACTAATAGTATTAGGAATTGAATTAAAAAGGATGGGATATGCGTTTTGCGGGGTTTTATTGAAACATCAGTATTAATTATAACTTAAATGTTTATATTATTCTTTCTATCCCCAGATTTGATTTAGAAAAATAGACAAATGCCTGTATCACATCTAATTTTACTTTTTATTCTTCTATTTATATTCTGAAACTGGTTTCAGACGATTTTGATTGCAAAGAAATTTTCGGTAGTTTTTATAAAAGTCGGTTTCTATTCTTTTCAAAACATAATTCGATCCTAAATTACATCATATTTCTTCTAGAATTATAACTACACCATTTTTTTATATCGTAAAAGTTATTAAAGTATTTTAAATACAGCTCATAAAAATAACAAGCACGTAATTTTATGAATGCTATTGTTTTGAAATAACTTTTTGATGGTGTTGTATGTAAAAAAAATAAAAATAAAAACAGCTTTAAAACTCAAAAACAAAATTCTGTTTAATGTAATAAACAATACAATAGGTTCGTATGCATTACTGTGCATTCTAAATGTTTATATTCATATTTCAGTAAGGAAAAAAAATCCTAAAAACGCAATTGACTTAAGTCTATTAAAATGCTTTAAATCTGGCACTTATCCCACTGTATCTTTGAAAAAGTACTTCTAATCTCATAAAAATCCAGTATTGGTGTTAAATGAACAGTACGTTTTAGTTGTCATAAAAGCCACCACCATTGCTACACAAGAACATAAAAGGATTCTCGCCTCCCCCCCTCTCGCAACTTAAAAAATGGACTCGCTTTTTTCCCCCGCCTTTTCCCTTTTCAGTTCTGTTTTCTCGTGCGTTAGAATTTATGCAGATTTCTTAAGAAGGGGGGGGGGGAAGAACGAGATTGCTGTAGAGACGCACAAAAAGATATCGCTTTGAAATGATTTATCATGGATTTTTTCAGCAAGAGGGGTGTTTTTAAATTTTATTGTTATGACGCTCCTTTCTTAAAAGCACAAGAAAACATACCGAGGGAATTGTATTACATATTTATTCTCTTTTTACTTAAAGAGACGAAAGAACATGCTATAGGAAAAGAAAGACAAATTCTTCAGAACGCCATTCTATATTTTTTTAGGGGTGGACGTGAAATTAAAATAAACTATGCTCAAAGTTTCCAGTAAACAATTTCGCCTTGGCCGGCATTGCCAAATATGATTCTTTCTGCAGCAAATAAATATTTAAACATAATTTCTCATTATGTGTCATTTAACAAACATAAATAAGCGAATTCGTGTCTTAAAACTAATGCATTGAAAATATGGGAAGCAATTCATTAATATTAATAATAATAATAATGGAGATTATAACTTGAATACAAATGATACTAACAACAAATTTATTATTAAAAGAATGCAAGAAATAATTCTTTAATATTCCGTAAATCAGTTTAACAACGACGATAAAAACGAATTTCGTATTATTTATATTGAGATTCGTATAAATGTAAATAAATATTCAGAAAAAAAGCATAACAAATATAGTAACATTCCATAAGCATTTGTTATGATTTCAAATGGACTAACACTTAATTCGGAACATTTTTAAATCATTTTCCAATTATTAGTAGCTGTATCTTGTTAAAAAAAAATAACACCTTCTGGTTTCTTCCAGATTGATTTGCTTATTATGACATTTCCTTCAATTTATAAAGCAGAAAATAAAAATGAAATCAAAATAATAATAGTAATAATAATAAACGAAAATGAAATCTACGATCTCAAATTCCAAGTTCCCATGTGACAACATTATTATTTTTAAGTCATCAATTGTCTTAATTAACCTAAGTCAATAACCAATTTAAATCACGAATCTTCTCTATCGGTCTCTA
>JAOUZG010038069.1:3169627-3194058 GCA_026289955.1 Argiope argentata | reverse complement strand
ATATATATATATATATATATATATATATATATATATATATATATATAACGATACGAAACGGGAAAAACACCCCGCTAAACGATGAAAAAAAAAACGATAATAAAAAAACAACAACGAAAAAACAGTACATTATTCTCCCTCCCCCATTCTCTTATATACTTACAATATGGCTTAAAACAAGCCCTGTTATGTAATGTGTATTACTTAGTGCAGTTAAGAGATTTGAAAACAAAGTTTTGGGATATTTACCCTATCACAAATTAGATTCGATATTAACAGGTAGCCGAATTTGATTTTAGGCCTATATTTGTTTTCTCTAGCATGATACATTTTTTAATTCTTTATTCAGCGCAATTGCTTAAAAGTAAAAGGTTTACACATTGGTTTTATGGGATATTTGGGAACTAAAAATGGTTTACAATGGTACTATAAATATGCCCTCGTACACATACTTCTGAGTAATAATGAAAATAATTTTTTATTTAATTAATTAATTTAAAAAATTAAGAGTATATTATACCTTAGTTACCAATGGCGAATATCTGGTTCACTAGGGATATTATCTATGCAATTTCAGTTAAGTCGTTTAGATATTACATTATGTGCATAATTCCATCACATTATCAGACATTTAAGCCACACTATTTAAATACATTTGATCTTTCCTAATTGAAGACCGGTCCCGTGACATTAAAGTGTTATTAGAAACGACAATGTGAGGTTCTTCTATCTTGAAATATTGTAAATTCAATTTTTTAAAAATCTTCTTGATTTACTTTTATCGTCTCTTATATAAGCCATCTTGTAAATACTCAGATGTTGAAGAAAATCCTTCATTTTTAGTTTACAACGTTGGGGGAAAAATCACACGGTAAAATCTTTAACGATGTATTTAAATTTCAGGCGGGCAACAGTATAATTTATTTTTGTAGATAAAAAAAAGTATATTTTAAAAAATTGCCAATTTTTAGAAAACAAGTGTCTAAAAAGTCGAACATGTTTTCTACAACTGTTTTAGAAAACATTTCCGACTATCTAAGTGGTAATATTCAAGTGGCATTTTTAAAAAATTTTTTAAATGATGTTAAATTTATTTATGTGCAATGTTTTCGAAAAATATCGCAGAACCTCCAAAAATTTGATTTATTTTTTAATCAAAATTTTAATTAACATTTTAACAAATTGTTCGTGGGTCACATCTTTATATCCCAACACACACACACACACACACACACACACACACACACACACACACACATTTAATTCTAGTTTCCAAAGTTTTAAATTAACCCATATTAACTTCATTTTAAAATATTCTCTTATTTGCTGATCCAGTTCTACATTTTTTTTATTTAATTAATGTTACATGAGCTCTGTAAAACTGCTTTCATCAGCCTTTTCACATGCTCCAAATGGAAGGATAAAAAACTGTCATTGTAAGCAAATTCTTTTAAAGAATACCTACATTTCCCTTTCCTAAGTCTACAATTATCAAAAAATCCTTAACAGAATCTCATAGTATAAAATCCCTGAAAAAAATATTTCGAGCTCTTTTCACTCATTCTCTATTTTTGCATTTGTATCGTACTGTGAACGGGCATCAGTTTCATTGTTGCTTCTTTCTTGTCGTGAGCTTGCCGAAAGCCTTAGCTGAGACTTAAGCCCCAGGCCTTCGACTACCGTGGCTACTTTAGGAATAACCGAGAAATTATGATTCATGGTCAGACGACGAGGAGGACAAATGAATCGACACCTCTCCCCAATCTTCACTGCATATCAGCAGATTGATTTTTGGCTCTTAATTTCATCAAAGTGTATCTTTTATAAAATTGGGATATTCGAAACAAGAATCTCGTGTGCAGGAGACGAAATCACGTGGTAGCAATCAGATGACAATGGTAACACCTGAATTGGAAATAACTTTTCGATCTTTTCCACCACACCAGCATGAAAACTATTTTTCGCGTGAAAAGAGAAATTTGTCAAGAAATTTTGATTCCAGGATGTGTAATATTTTGATCTGGATTCGAGATTTTTCCAGATCACCAAGTCTTACCTCTCGAATATTGGAATATTACTTTGTTTTATAGAATTCTCATTCAGAATTAAAAAATAAAGTTTGTAGTACTCAGACTTAAAAAGTACAAGCAGCATATCTAAGCTCAGATCCCTAAAACAAAACTAATCAAAAAGATTAAAATGAAATCTGCCATGCATATTTCAATGAATCATGTCAAAACCTCATTTCTTGAACGGCCAAGCCCCAACTACTAGTGTAAGTTAAATTATATTTTTATTCATCTTAATTGTTTCATTGAATGAGTCACTTTAGTATTGCAAACGGTCCAAAAAAATTTGTCTCGGATTTATTATTTAATAAAAATATCACATTTTCCATTTTTTTCATTTCACATTATCACGTTCTCAGAATGACATTTTTCTAGGTTTTATTTCCTGTAGTCATTAACTTTTTTTAAAAAATGAGAGCGTTTGTAAATGTGATGGCAACGCGTTATTAACACTAGATTTACGGAACTAATCAATTTGACGAGTTTCTGATTTCATACGTTAAAATTTCGAACATGTAAATATTATTCTTAAGATATTACATATTGGTTTTTAATGATATAATGCATTGAATATATTTTCCCATTTGATCCTCCTAAAGACCTACATTTTATTATTTCTATATATGTTGTATACCTGTTTTTACGAAAATCCGTCAAATTGACGGGTTACTTAATTTACCACCAAGTGTTTCAAATCTTGCGAAATAACAAAAATGAAAATAATAATAATAATAACGGCTGTGTACAATAAGTGTGTGAGTCATATGTTAGGAGTCATTATTTAGAAATCTTGCAAATCTTGTCATATCAAAAATAACCATTTCATCATTTTTTCAATTGGCTGAAGAACTGGGCAGTGATCATCGCTACGAACAAAATACAATTTGCAATTCATTGTCTGATGTACAAAATCGAAAAGTGCGAACATCTTGTCAAATTGGGTTATGTAAATAAAATAGGACAAATAACATTTGCATTAAATGTAACATGTATGTATGTGGAAAGTGTGCATCCAAAATACAGTTTACATGAAAAAATGTATTGAAGACAACTGTGAATAAAAAAATGTTGATTTAAAATAAAAAGATTTACAAAAGCTTGTATTTTAATTTACCCATGAAAAAGATGGAATTCAATAAAAATAGGTATAAGGCCGACACCCGTAAATCTAATGTTAAAATCTGATTTTTTGAGATGCTCGTTCAGATAATAAAATTTTTATTTTTCGCCCGTGGATTTTTGTTGACGCTAAAAACCTCATCCCCAAAAACAACATCATGTTCTGACATGACAATAATCAGAAATTCAAATACAACTTACTTAATACCAATAACAGTTCCCATTAATACTCCTAAATTAAAGATCCCGTCCTCTATTTACTTTGCTCCGAACTACAATCCTGACTGCTTCATAACAATAATCTGCAAAATTTTATTATGTGAGCTCTCCAGTGTTTTTATTACGTCGCGAGAGGCTGTCCCGGCGAAGCCACGCAAAAAGCATATCACACGGCAGACTGGAAATATCAAAATGTATACAAAGAGTCGAGCTACTGCGAGTTACACTCAACTTTTCCGAAACCTGTAATTTCAGTCTATAAATACATGCGTAGCTCTTGTGTATAAATAGGTAGGAATGGCTCGCGTAAGTATACTTTAGTCTGCGAGCAAAAAAAAACCTAATCCACAAATGCCGTGACGTCGTCGGTCATCGCGTGAATCAGAAACCCCCGCTAATATGCACACAGTGTCGCCATTTTATTTGCCCAAGGAAGTGATCTGTTTTCCATATTAAATACGCGGTCGGTCTGCTCGGACCCGAAAGCCGATTTGTGTGGAAAAAATTTTCAAGGCCACTTGCGTTATACCATGTGTATTACGGAGAGTGAGAGTTCTTATTAAACGTTGTCGTGTCAGTGGTAAATTTGGGAAGGTTTCAAAACTTGTGTCATCACTGGTTTTAAAAGCATTGGCAAAAATTGCACAATAAAGGACAATAACATGTAAATTACTTACACATGCAATGCTTTTTTTAAATGATATATAGAACCAAATTTCATTGAGGACTATTATTTCTAATTTTGAAGGTGAAAATAATACTATTTTATGTTTTAATTATTCCCAGGCCTGATAAAAGAATAAACTAATGAATAATGGCAGCACTAAAAAATAAAGTTTAAACTTCAATTTCGTTTCTTGTTTCAACTTCATGTAAATCAAAGCTTCACAATTCTTTCATTTATGATTTATGAGATATATCAAATTACTGAATTTTTATATTAAGATTTTTATATTTTATATTAAGAGAAAGTGTTTACCAATTTAAAAAGCAAATATTAATTAAAAATGCAATATTTTATTATAAGGATTGAAATATACTTAGCATCCCAAATAGGTTGCGCTAAGTCATTAATAAGTTAAATAAATTTGTAGAACAACAGAAATATAGTCGGCATCCTGGCCCAGAGGAAGCGCATCTTGCTTGTGCTCTGGGTGACCGAGGCTCGAGTCCCGGTTTGGGTATGGTTGTTCTTCTGTGTACTATCTGTGAGGCATAAGAATGTGCCTCCCCCCTATAAAAAGAGACAGTGCTTGCGAATGTATGTGTGTGTGTGTATCATCCTCATATGAAATAGAAGTCAGACTTCAGCCCTCTGGTGCTCAGGGGTCCGTTCCCTCAGAAGCTACTGCACTCCCTCTTCCCGTTGTAAAACGAACACGAGATGATCATCATAGACCGGAATATAGTTTGAATGACTGTTTACATACACACTTGAGCGTATTTAAAGACCTACATGCCTATTAAATGGTTAAGCTAACTTAAAGACACATCACTTAAAGAATTTTGATTTTTTTTTGTTTTTACTTGTTTACTTCAAATTCTTTAGTATATATATATATATATATATATATATATATATATATAACTTTCATTTTTAATTTTCTTGCTGCCAAACAATGTTTCGGAGCTCGACCGATTTTCTGATGAAATAACAGCTATGATGTCATAGTTCTTAGTTAGTATTTTAAAAATGCAATTGCTGTCGAAGAAGCTTACGTAATATAATAATAATAAAAAAAAACACCATAAGAATCGTTTTGCAGCAAAATTGTATTACATATATATATATATATATGTTTTAGCTATAATACAAATTTTGTCAAGAAAATTCGAGAAATAAAGTCTAAGAAATTTTCTTTATTTTTCTCTATAAATAACAGTGAATACCTTTTTTTGCCTATCTATAAATCACCTATTCATTTATGTAATATATAAATATATATATTGATTTTTTTGTTTATGCAAGTATTGTAAATAATTTTGTACAAATGTAAAGATAGAAAGTTTTACTCTCTAAAATGTAGTAAAATTTAAATTGTTTTATTTAATCTAAAAGTGATTACTTGATTTCAATTTTAAAACAAAAGATGAGAAAAGACTTTCTTTGCAATATATTAACTATAAATGCCTCTTTCATGAAATAACACAGAACTAAGCAAATTAAGAAAAATCAATTCACACTTTGACTGTCGAAAACCTTTGCAGATCAAGCATAACCTGTGTTCACGACACAATAAAAGCCGGCGACAAATTGCGTTTTCGAGGGGGGAAACCGCAATATCGCCGCCCAGCAATGTACACCGTTACGCACTCCAAAGTGCTCTCTCCTGAGGCCAACTAAGTCGCAATCAAATAAAGTTCACGCAGCGTTGCGCGTGTGGGTTTAGGACTAGTATCACAGCACGCGATGAAGCCATTGTTGAAAAGAACGGCGTCGCTGTACTTTTTGTGCCATGATTGTTTTTGGCATTAGAACCTTTTCTCTCCCTCTCTTTTTATCATTTGAATTCAATAACTTAATAACTTTGAAGTGAGAATTGCGAAAGAATGCATTCTATATAATTGCAACTACTTGACGTGACTATTATTGTGTTTATTTCATTCTAAAAGTAATGTCCATCAAACATCTTCATGATTTTAACTGCAGAATGTATGACTTTTTATTTGCTTTTTTCCCCGTAAAAAATGCGTGTGTTTTGAACAGTTGTGAATAATTTAGGAACATGAACAAATTTATGTAATTATTCTTTTGTGTGAGATTTAAAGAAAAAATGTGTCGAATCTTTACATTATGAATCAACCCTTTGCACTCGAATGGAGACTCTTGGGCACCACTCAAGACGGTGCTTAAATTTGATGTTTTATTTTTTTTACAATTTTGATTATTAAAAATACCCACAGAATGGCAAAAAGGCGTAATTTTTCGGGGAAACTCAATTTTAAACTATATATATATAATATAGTATAAAATGAAATTTCCTGAAAGTGTTTTTATGTTTGAACCACAAAAACTTATGAAATAATGAACAGAAATTGCAAATATTTATACTATTTTGCACAGCATTTATTGGGTAAGGTTTTAGAACATTAAAGTTATATCAAAATAAAAAAGGTTTTATAATTGCGAATTTAGTTTTGTACTTATTCGCGTACGCGCAAAAACTTCAAACTGCTCATGTGCAAATAATAAGAGCTGTGATATGCATATGCCTACATTTCTTTGTTTACGTCTGATTAAACAGTGATTCACAACTCATTATCCCCCCCCTCCCAAAAAAAAGGAATTCTATCTTATCCAGGAGAAGGAAGAAATGTTCGTTTAGTGAATATCAGAGGAATAATGTCCACACTTAGGGAGGGAGAGTCCTTTGACGAGCGAAATGATCGTCTTTCTTTAAATAGCTTTGCAACTGAATTGCGGAGACCGAATTAATCTCCTGAGTAGCGAAATGATCATCGGTGTTTTGTTTACAGAGGATATATTATATTTTATTTTGGATATATTATTATTTGTTTACAGAAGATATATTATATAAACAGTCTAAATATTTCTGAATGTGGTCTATAAAAATTATTTTGCAGCTATTTTTGATAATTCCAAATATATTTTATCTTTGTTTGATGTTGCGTAACATGCCCATCTCATATCGGGTGGAGGTTGGACTTAAGTTTAAAGCTAACTTTTCTTCTTGGATGCTATGCCACGGGCAATGCGGTACGGATTCTGCTAGTATATATACAATTCGAACAGTAAGCGAAAATTATGCATCGATTTACTTTTCTGAGTGAAATGATTAAACAATGTCCCAGTGACACAATCACATAATAATTCTGCAATAATAATATAATATAATAATATAAGTCTATTTTTACCAATACTTTATTCACAATATAAAAAATATTTTTTCGATGGTATTGTTATTGATAGAACTATTCATTCAACAGTTATATTTGTATTTTTCCAACTTTCCAGTTCTGTACTGCTATTGTCATATATCAGGCATGCCTCAAATAAAAAAAAGTCTCTAATAAGGGATTCCATGAATTCATTGCTGCCCACGTGACCTTTATAAATGGAAGCAAAAACGTATAGCTAAATGGATACACAATACAAAAGAGAGGTTTGATCTTAAAAAATTAATTTCATAGAATGGTTCAATTTCATTGATTAAAATATTAATCAAGCCTTAATGAAGGAAATATTTTTTAAGTTCACGTTACTTTTTCAATTTTTTTTATTAACAAATCCAATAGGAAAAGGTTATTTCCAATGTTATGAGAAAATAGCATTATTAAATAACTTTGAAGCCTATTTCGCTTTAACAGGTTTGAAGCATCCTGAGATGTCTGTAAATTTAAAATAAAATATTACTAATCAACTATCAATCTTGCGCTAACTATTTTGAAAATCATTCAGCTCTGAACAATTCCAATTTTTTAAATTCTACCATGTATAAGTTTTTTGTTTTCAACAACTTGTAGAATAAGGCGATATCAAGCAACAATTTTTTTTAAAAAAAAGCAGAACAAATTGATGTTTACTTTTGATAATTGAATTTCAGAAATGAAAAAAAAATTGAACAATCATAGGAAATTATAAAAACTTTTTTTTTATACATAAAGCAACATAACAAACACTTTATAAACAATGAAATGTCTACATTTTCATTTTTCTTTCACAAAAAATATTGTTACCTCTTGAATACAAAACATTTATGGAAAATATAATAGTTTATTGCCTATCTTCTCTGTATTTTCAACAATTTTCCTCTTTCTTAAATTACAGTAAAGTGAAAATAATCAGATAAGAAAGCGCGCTATGAGATAATTTACTTATGATTACATAGCAAAATATATGCGGAAGAAGAAGTAAATACAGTTGATAAAATTGATTTATAAATGCGTCAAAAACAGTATTCAAGATGGGAAAAACATCCTTTTGCTCGAAAGGTCAGTCAAGAATTCCCAGAAGATTATCGTTATCTCGGCTCGCATTATAAACCGAAATGTTCAAGAGAAAACATCGTAGCTTTGTCTGGAGATGGCAAAATTGGTTAATTCTATCGTTGCAAGATCCGCCCCACAAATTTACTGCCTTATTTCATTAAACTACAACTTTGTGTTATGTCTTTGATATTTGCATAAACCATTTCCAAAACGATTTAAACCTATTACTTCTTTGAGTGTCCTGTGCATTCAAACACTTTGTGTATAAAGGGATGGGCTAGAAAGTGAGCATTTCAAATTTTCTGATCGAGTTGCTTTTATTTATTAACCACTTGACATACGAATTTTTTTAACTTTTTAATTAGATAACTCATCCTATTTGGTAATTTATTGTTAATTTGATTTTTTAAAATAATATATGGAGCATTTGGGATACCAAATCGTTTCATATTAATTTTTTCGTATTTAAATACTTAATTCTGTGGCTTAATTGCAGACTTGAAAACAAAAATTCAGTTCGATGCGCGTGTCAGACACGTCATTGTATGCGAAGTGGTTAAGGAAATGATTTTTTTAGAGATATTTAAAGGAGATAGCCTAAAATCAAACTCTTTGTATCAATCACAGGTTACAATTGTATAATTTGAAACAATCTCCAAAGTATGCATTTTAGGATATAATAGCTTTTTGCACATCGTGACGTGAAACTAATATAATTTCGTTCTTTTTTCAAACTTGCTAATTGCAAGTTGCTATTTGTTGTGTGATGAAATTGACTTTGTGCAATTTTGTCCAGCAAAAGAATAATGCAATAATAAATATGGATTTATAAAATAGAAATTAGTTTCTAATTGAATATATGTTTGATTAATTATCTATTCGGTTGATTCCGAGCATATCTAGTGATGAACGATTAATCATACACAACATGCATGCTCCGACCCCTGATATTTTGAGTGATGCAACATAGCTAGATTTAGCTTTTATGCCAAAAAACCTAAATAACCTAACTTAACCTAACCTAATCGACCCCTGATACATAGAGGAACTTTGATGGGATCATGTTCGAACATAAAAGGTCACTGTGACTCTCATGTATGAAATTTGAAGAATGATTGAAATACAAGTATATATCATGCATGTTTTTCCACCATAGTTAAAATCGTATGGCTCATTCTCAAATTACTCTTGCGTAATATACGAAGTATATATATTTTTTATACATATATGCTTTGTATATTAGTATATATACATATATACTTTGTATATTAGTATATATACATATATACTTTGTATATTCATATGTATACATGATATACTTTTTATACGAATATATATTTTATATACATATATACTTTGCATGCGAAGTGTGTGTGTGTGTGTGTGTGTGTGTGTGTGTGTGTGTGTGTGTGTGAAGAGTTTAATAATTCCTCTCCATCAAATTATTTTACTCTTTCCTGGCAACCTAACTCATTTGCATTTACTTTAGTAAATGCAAATCCCACAACAATCTGGAACTTCTGGCAACTAAATTTGTGAAGGAATTTTTTCCCCTTCAGAATTATTGGTTTATTATTTTACTTACTCATTATCATTTCAATAACGAAATCTTTAGAATTATTGGTTTATTATTTTACTTACTCATTATCATTTCAATAACGAAACTATTGAAATGCAAAATGAGTTCATAATTATTTATTATCGTGAGCTCATTCTTGATGAATATTCAACCAGCAATAAGGCGCAATATTTTACCGTTATATATGGTCAGCCTTGACAGCTTTCGTATGCAATACATTTATTTGTAATAAATAATTTGTTTTAAAGAAGAAAAGGCTTGTTAAAATGCAGCAACGAATAAACCATATACAACATTATATTTAGTGGGATGATTGTTTTATGCTTTCTCCAACGGTATTCTTGAACACGCCATAAATTTGTAACGTGATACACATGCAAATTGTCCAATTTGCCTGCTGCTCAGAAGTGCATGACAGGAATTCTGGAATGTATTTATCGTGACACTGATATATGCAGAAAAATATACGGATTATGATGTGACGATAAAATTTATTGTTATTTGCAGAATGCAGCTGTGAATAGTTAATATTATTTTGGTACTAGTAGCGTTTGTCGTGTTGGACCTACAGAATAATTAGTCACAGATTGCGATTTTTTATCTTTAGTTTGAGTAATTTGTTTCTTTTACTCAACGAAAATGAATGAGGTTAAATATCTGTTAAAATTCTAAATTTATCTTGAAGCGTATTTGATGTATTTGTAATTTAACCCTCTGATGGTGCCTCTGACAGCCCATTCAAGACTGTGCATCATTTTTTATTTATTTTACGAATTTAATTGTTAAAAACGTCTAAATAATGGTTAAGAGATGAAGATTATTTTTTCAAAGAAATTCGACTTAAAAGAATTATATATATTTATATTTCCGAGCAATAAAAGTTGTTTGTATTAGATGAAAATTTTTGCATCTAATTATTTTTCGGAGTGCAAAAGGTTAATAATATGATGCTAATATAATATATTTCTTAAACTCTTTGACATACAATAGGCCTCAAAATATGTGACAGAGAAAGTATTATTATTGGGGGATTTTTTCATATTATTTAGATTGTTGATTAAAATTATATTTCATATTTAAGGATAGATTTGGTTTTTATTGATATCTAATAAAATGAAATTTTTGCAAAAATCTAAAGAAATATTTTTGTTTTGCTTTTGAAATAAATATTTCGATATCTCTCCCATTTATTTTTTTAAAGTTAAATTTACTTAAATTCCCATAGTATGATATTCCACTCTTCCCCTTTAATTAATGAAGTTTCATGAACAACTTTTTTTTGTGTGGCGTGTACTCTCTAAAAAATAGAAATCTTTTATTGTACTACAATAAAATAAAATTTAAAATAAAATCTTTTAACTATACTTTTAAATAAAACTAGCAATTCACAATGCCTATTGCGAAAAAAAGCACAAACTTTCAGATTAAGAATCAAAAATAATAAATTAAATATTATTAATACAATAAAATACAGGGTAAGTCAAAATGAATATAGCGATTACAAACGGCTATAACTATTTAATGAAAAAATATTTATCGATAAGATTTACACAGAATGTAGAAGAATCTTCAAAATTTTATATACAGAAGTCATAGATGTTCTATGTGACTTCCCTTGGTCACACGGACAACATCTAATCGGTATTCCATTTCACGCCATACATTCTGAAGCATTTGTTCATTAACCGACTCAAGCGCATTACAAATGCGTACTTTCAGTTCTTCAATTGTTTTGGGCAAGGGAAACACAAACACTCTGTCTTTCACATAACCCCATAGGTAGAAATCACAGGGATTTCCTCAAACATCCGATGCCATCTGCGTATGTTGTTCGCATTTGGAGGTTCTTCATTGTACCGCTGACGAAATTTTCTCTGCACTGTAATAACAGAACGGCAACTGTGAAATTCCAACACAGAGAATGCTTTCTGCACGGGACTAGCCATTTCCACTAATGAGACGCCGCGCTGAACAGGTTTCTTGTCGTTGCGAAGTTCGATTTCGCGCATGCGCAGGCATCCGCTTGGCTGCACGTGCGCTTTACGTTAATAAATTTTGAAGTTCCGTCTACATTCTGTGTAAATCTTATCGATATATCTTTTTTCATTAAATAGTTATAGCCGTTTGTAATCGCTATATTCATTTTGACTTACCCTGTATATTAATATTTAATATAATGAAGTATATCTTAACTGTTTATATAGATTAAATATTCAGTTACCTTAAAAAATTTAACTTAGCAATATAAAAATGACAATTATGCATCAATACCCAGATTATACTTTTTTTAAATGAAAGTACAATTTTATACATAATTTCTAAATCTTTAAATAATTGTATTGTCTTCATTAAAAAAATTAAACATCATTATCTTCAACGTCAATCAATAAATTATTAGAAGGTTTCAAGTTTTAATTCACATAAATGGATTCAACATAAAATTGGTCATTACATATGAATCAAATAATCGACAGATAAAAATCATCAACAATCGAGAATATCAGCTGAGTTTCTTTTTGTCACACAATAAGGTGTTGAGTTAAAAATAATGAACCCAATAACTTAAGATCTTTTGAAACTAATATATTACAAAAGCAATAAACGTAACACTTATATTTTCATTTGAAGTTTTTTAATTTAATCTATGTTGTTGTTGTTGTGTCATATGGCACTTGTCATGGACAAGCCCCCCGCTGATACAGCAGCAGATTTAAGCCGAATGAGCGTCTCTTGTTTTTGAGTAGCGCCAACTAGGGCCAAGAGTACGACTTTGCTACCCACTCACCACATTCACTTTCACAGCCCCTTTTTACAGGGGGGGGCACATTCATGCATCTCACAGATAGCACACAGAAGAAAAACCACCATGTCCGAACCGGGACTCGAACCCGGGACTCCCAGAACACGAGGAAGACGCGCTACCTCTAAGCCAGCAAGCCGGCAATCTATGTTGTTGCTTTACAATTGACAAAATCACCTCTAAAAATATTCTTATAGCTTTGAATCGAAGATTTCTTTCCAACTATTATATGCAGAAAAATAATTCTCAGATTTAGAATATAGCAAAAAAAAATCTTTAATTTCAAGGTTTTATGTTTATTTCGATTCAATATTAATGGAATGTGCACAAACTTTTTGCTTTTGTTTATAAAACTTTTGGTTTGTGTTTATTTTATCACGTCAAAGCATTATGTTTTGGGGTTGAGGTTTTTGGGATCAACAACGTAGGCGTGCAATAAAAATTTTATTATCAGCGCGAGCATCTCAAAAAATCAGCTTTTAATATTTTGTGTTTCCATTGCATTTACAAAAGCTCTGATTTTTTTAAAAAGTTAATGTTAGTTACAACTTAAAAAGTTAACTACAGCAAATAAACCAAATAAAACCTAGAAAAATGTCATTTTGAGCGCTTGATTATATGAAATGAACTAAATAGGAAATGTGATATTTTTTAAACAATAAATACGAAACAAAGTTTGTTTGGATCGTTTGCAATATTAAAGTGACTCATTCAATGAAACCATTAAAATGAATAAATATATAATTTAACTTGCACGAGCACGTGGTGCTTGGCAGTTCAATAAATGATGTTCTGACATGATACATTGAAATATGCATAGCAGATTCCATTTTAATTTTTTTATAAGTTTCAGAATGCTGTTTTCTTCAACAAAACTCTTTCAAACACTTTATGTTGGATTCAATCAAAGTTTTCGCTTGTTAAACGATTGTATAAACAAACTTCGACTCATGTTTAACATTTGAACCCGAAAACAGCCTCTCAGTTTCTTTTGAACTGTTCATTTCAAATCCTCCCAGCAGTCGTACTTTTATTTGGAGGCTATATGTTGCTATGTCGAAAGACTAATCAATCTAAAATATTCTTAAAGGTTATGCTTAATAATAGCACATACTGAGTTTGAAAACCCTCTTACAAAACAAATGTGACTGTATGAAGTGGTTAAACATGTATAGTATAAACGAGGATCTTTTTCAAACCTTCAGTCGAAAGAAAGTTTTATAATCTCATTTCAGAGCGATTTAATTTTATTTAGTTAAATTTATTTATATTAAAGTCCAGTTTCGATACAATGCGGTGACTATTTATTAACAGAAATGATAATTTTGAGCCTCTATCAGATTAATAAAGACGTTTTCTGATATGGCATCATCCTTTCCAAGCCTTCACCAAAGGAAGACATTTGGTTCACATAGGGTGGTTTGATATTGGAATTGAACATATAGTGCCCAATTTTCATGTCTCACAACCGAGACCTTACCACCAGGACATCACGATATCTCATTTAAGTACGGGTTGCTGTTGTTGTTGTTTTTCACTTTTAATTGTATATTAACCGCTTGCCTGACTATCCCGAGTTATCTCGGGTTCGTATATATTGCAGTTAATTATTATCCCGAGAAAACACGGGTGAAGTAGAAATTGTCAGTGCGATTTGTTTTCACTGTTTTATTCGGCCTGGACTAAATGAAAGGAAATATTCAGCTTTGATTGACCACCAGCCGAGTTTTGTTGGTTTCGCGGCTCTTTTGGCGGGATTGGTCACGTGTTTTCCCAATTGTACAGTATACATCGGTTAGTGGATTAGTAATGCATAAAGGAAGATAGTGGTGTTGAAAGTAAGTAAAATAATAGCAATGATGCAAGATAGTAAAAGCGATGATTTTGCAGATAGTGATTTTGAAACGGTGGACATTGAAAATAGTAATGTTTGGTGTGCCCCTTGCCGCGCCAAGGATGCCAAGTCGTCAATAAAGATGGCGGACAAATTAAATAAACACTTCTGTGGAATAGATACGGTACCACTTTTCGCGATATAATTGTAATTGTTTTATCGATAAGTATTGTTTTTTTCAGGCCAGCTGCGCCGGTCTATTGGGCGCAGAGCAAAAGTCAGAGCATGCGATGCCTCCGGCATCTGTCGAAGGCACCGGGCAGAATTTTTTAACTTAAAAAAACATCCTACGGCTTCGCTAGTCGCGGAAGGGGGAACCTAGTAACTTCGCTAGAACATTGATCATAAGGACTGTGTGGATAACATGAACAGAGCATAATCAAAAGAAGAGAAAAAACAGGGGAAGAAGCAATCAAACCATTCTCCATATAAAATTTCAAACAAGCATTATTTCCTAAATTCATCAGCTCATAAAAAATATATATATTCCACTCATTCTTTATCCATTTGATTCGAAATACTGTCTTCCATTCCACTATTCTTGCACAATATCAAACATAACAAATTATCAAGAAAACCAACCGTTAGAGCAAAAAAAAAAAAAAAAAAGAATTATCAGAAGTTAGAATAAACAGACGATTTCGTAAAATACGAATTCAGACGATTTTTTTAAAGCGCATAATGACAATTAAAATAATAAAGTTCGTTAATTCGTGTTCACATTAAAATTAAAATTGCAGTGTCTTAACAGTTGTAAAAATGCTTTTAATTATAATAAAGAACAAAATTAAAATCTTTCATCGATATTTTTTATTGCTTTTAATTTAACATTTTTCGTAGTCGTAGTTCATGTTCAACTCAACCATTGTTAAAAGTAGTAAACAAAACAGTATTAGGGTTGCTGGAAGAGCGTTCCATTGGATTGCCATATTGGCGACAAACTCGGGGCGGGGGCAATAATCTTCACTTTAACCAATAGTGGAAGTGATTCTTCAGCATATAGCCTTGGTAAAGACGATATTTCAAGTGGTTCAGTGATGAACGATTTGCCGGCAGCTCATCAGGGGTGTGCAATTCAAAAAACGAATTCGCCACCTAATCCTGCTCGTTTTACTTTTACTTTTACCTTAATTGTTTGGAGTTTTTCTATAGGTAATTTGATAATGAATTGATCGACTAGATACGAGTGTACAGAATATCAGGTATCACTTTGTGTTGCTCCTTGTTTCAAAAACTATCATAGTGAGACTAAAACGTAAATTTTTTTTGGGCCGAGATAATATACTAATATTAGAACAAAATGCTTTTACACCTGCAAAAAATTAAAAATTCAACTTAAAACCCACATATTTTGTTTTGTTTTGTTTCCTAGTATTTAATAATAAAATTTTTGAAAAAAATGTGAAGATTTTTTCAATTTTTTCAAAAAATATCTGTAAGGTAAGCGGTTAACGAACGAAAATCAAAAATCGAAAAACTTGATAACAATCAATCAAAAATAAAAGGTGGTTTTATTTTGAATTTTGTAAATTAATACAGAATTTTAGTTATCCTGATTTTGAATCATTGTCGTATGATGACTGAGCCATGTAAGAGAACATCATTTAACTGACGACGACCAACTGAACATCAATTAAGTCAACATAATATCGGGTATTAGGTAGAAATGGATCTAGATACATTCAACCAATTTTTGAAATATGAAGGTTGATTTGGTATATTACGTTTGATCTTGAATCTAAAGTCTTATCATCTGGGCACCTAGATCTTTTGCAATTCTTACTATTAGCTCACACTCTCACTATATATATATATATATATATATATATATCTTGTTTAAATTTTCAATCATTAATAAAATACTTTCTATTCATCCACTCAAGTTCAAATATTTTTCTAAAAAATATTTTTTTGGTATTACTTGTTTGAAATTTTAATCAAGCATTTCAAATCGGTTCAAAATTACTTTTACGTTCTAATCTTGAATTTTTTTTTACAGCTTGTTTTCTTAATGCTTTTTTTTTCTGTTCAGGATTGAAAACTATTATTTCAGAAGTTTAAATTTTACACGCTATAAATTAGGTGGGGATCCGAAAAAAAGTTGTCGTAGTTAATAGTTGATTTGTGTTAAATTCTAAATGTTTGCATGCCAAATCACACAACAAAAATAATTTTTTTAAAAATAATTTAAATAATAATAAGATGCAAAATATCGGCATAAAAGAATTCTATTTCATTAACAGATTCAGGTAAAATAAGATGCTTTTATATAATGCTTTTTTTTCTGTTCAGGATTGAAAACTATTATTTCAGAAGTTTAAATTTTACAGGCTATGAATTAGGTGAGGATCCGAAAAAAAGTTGTTGTAGTTAATAGTTGATTTGTATTAAATTCTAAATGTTTGCATGCCAAATCACACAACAAAAATAATTTTTTTAAAAATAATTTAAATAATAATAAGATGCAAAATATCGGCATAAAAGAATTCTATTTCATTAACAGATTCAGGTAAAATAAGACATTAAGTCGATAGTATGAGCAAAAATAATATGAAAGTAAAACAATAGTATGAAGAGTTTATATTACCTTCTGAAATTAATAGTTTGAAGACCCAGTATTCTGTTCTATTCAAGGAATGTTGCCGTTTTTATTTAATAAAAAGCTCAAAACATATAAGAAATCCGTAGTTACCTTGTAACTTTTATATCTAGCAATATCGTCCATAAATGATTAAGTACGAGCTTATAACAAATTTATAATTTATGTAACGTAAATTCCTATGTTTTTTTTGTACGAGGGATGCTCTGGTAAAACATTCAAATGGTTAAATTAATTTTATTCGTTTTTTAATAATTAATCATTTTATATCCTTGATATAAACGATATAAAAAATTTTGATGAATTTTTGATAAATAAATAATAATATTCTTCTCGAGTTTAAAAGGCAAAAATAATTACGCTATTTATTACAACTAAGTTAAGATTAGCCTTTGACTACAGTTTTTAATTACATATGAAATCTATAAGAGAAGTCAATAATCAAAAGGTTAAAGGTGTACCAAATTGGATAAAGGATAATTTTACAACTATGACGACGTTTATTGGAAGACATAATATTCGGGTACTGATTTAATGAAGAAATTGAACTTAACATATTTTTCAAATATTGTATGTTAAATATAAAAATTGCCCCCCCCCTCCAATAAAACAAATAACAACTTGATCTCCCTCCTTTTTGCTATAGTCTGTGGGAGAAGCTAAAAACAATTTTACAAAATTTGCACTTTATTAAAAAGCTTCGAAATTTTAAAATAATGTTAAAACCAGGGAAGAGTTATCTCCTTGAAACTTTTTTCCTTAGTCTTCAATTAAAATTTTATTCTCTGACCCCTTACATAAAATTTTGGACCTTAAATATTGCCTTATATGGCATTAAAGAATTTTAGTTACAAAATATGGATTTTGGGCATTAATCAAACAATTTTACTGATTCTATGAAAGCAATATATTTCGGACGATCTTTCTTTCGATTTCTACTATTAGCTCCTACTCTCCCTATATATATAATATATGATGTTCAAATTTTCAGTAGGTAATAAAATACATTTTATTCATTCAATCAAGTTCAAGTAACAGTTTTTTCAAATTTTAATTCATTAATTTTTATTAATGAATTAAAAACTAAATTTCTCGCCAAAAATCTTAATTTCCTCACTACTAAACATATAATAAATTCAGTTTGTTTTCTTCCCCATCCTAATACGGTTAGGCTTAAAATGTGTTCGGCCGATAATTTCACACGATTCTGTTTATTTTCATGATGTTTGATGCATTTGAAACTAAACAATGTTAATTAATCGATTTTTCTGATTCATTATGAAGTACTTTCGAATTAAATTAATACAGAATAATGAAAATAAGACATTTCTAATCTGTATTGAGTTACCCCACCTGGTGTAGAAAATTCCTGCATTTTGCGTTGCCTCAATTAGCGATGAATCTTCAATTGCGTTTAAAATTTAATGTTAGTATAATTTTTTGAACAATTATTTATAGTAAGTGTAATTAAAAAGCCGGTATAGCCTGGTTGGTACAAAATACTGTCCATTTATCCAGGGTGTTGTATTCGGATCCCTTTTGCTTCGAGTTCGATTCCGCCAACCGAATACTGTATGTGTGGTGGACGCTAAATCTATCGTTTTCCCAAAGTTCTCCAAGTCGAGAGTAATACCACTGGGGGTACTGGGTCAGATGTTATCGTTCTCTATTTCAGATCTAAATTATTATCTATGGATGAATGAATAAAATGCATGAATAATGTCCGCCTCGTAAAAAGGGTTAGTGACGTAAGTTAGCTAGAAGTTAGACTCCTGTCCTCCGGTACTCAGGGTCTATACCCTCAGAATCGACTTCACCCCTCCTTCCGTTGTGAAGCAGAATACGTCATCAACAACAAGTGTAATTATTTAATAAAAAGTAGCTAAAATAAAAATGTTCCTAATTCCCTAAATAGGAATTGATTTTTAAAAAAATATTTTTATATTACTTTTTAATCTACTAAACTCAAAATTCGACATAAACTAAATATGTAATCACAAAATATCATATTTCATTTAGTTTTTGAAAGCTATTGCGGTAACATACATTCAGAAGCTTAGATTGATAACTTTGGTTCAACATTTAATAAGAATATGGACTTTAGATTATTGAACCTGCGTACCAAATTTGATACATCTAATGTTTTATATTTCTTAATTATCCAGTACTAGAAACCATATAGGCTTTTGCCGAATGAAATATAGAATTATTTCATAATTTGCTAGAAATGTACAAATTTGGTTGTAAATTGATGTACCAAAGTTTAACCTTCTGCATCTAAGAGCTTTTTAATCATCGTGTTCACTCATAAACCAACTATCTTGTATTTTTCGACATCAAAAGTGTCTAAGTTATGGGGATTAGCAAATATATTTTCACATTTTTCGACGATGCATAATATAAATATGATTACAATTATTATGTATGATAATGATGACAATTTTGATTACAATGCTTTCTCTTTGATTTCAGTACTTTCTCGTATACAAGAAAGCGAAAAAATATATTTTTTCAATAATATATATCCAAATATCTCTAGAAAATACTAATTCATTTTAATTTATACTAAAAAAATTAATTTAGTATTTTTCTTATAAGTTTTGTTGTGTTCCAAGCACTTGCCAGAAGATATTGACCAGATTTTCTATTCAAAGACGTAACATGATACTGAAGTGCTAATGTGATGAATTCACTTAAAATGGGTTATCTTTTTTAAAAAATTGATACCACTGGGGAGGGCACCTCTTAATTGAAGATGAGAGGCTTCAGATAATGGTAGTTGGTTCTCGCCACCCTTGAGAGTACAGTAAAGGGAGGGGGGTCATCTCTTTGAGATGACGTAACATATTTCCCAAGGGAAGGATTATACCATGGTCGATGGACCTTAAACTCAACCACAGCTCCCATTAGAGTTGTTGCTACGGCTGTCCGATCATTCAAATTTCCCGTGGGCCACTGTATAGTTTGGTGCAGCTGGTTTAAGGTTAAGATTCATAAATAAGCAGATTTTCTTGTAGAATGAATTGATTAAAAAATTAAACAAAAAGAAAAATCAAAAGTCTTATACAACTTTCAAGAATTTCTAAATGATCCTTTTTATGTTGTTTCTTAAATAAAAAAATTTCAAAACTATAAACACTTAACTTTAAAATTTAAAGCGATAAACAATACAAGCAATGATTCTTCTCATTTTCTTATGAAATAAAATTATATCCATAAAAAATAGATTAAAATGGGTTCTCAAATTCATTTTTAAAGATTTTGTCAATGCATTATTTATTTTTAAACCAAAGCTACTTTTTAATAAATCGTAAGGCATGAGATTTGTGGGAAATGTGTGTTCAAAAAATGAGACTCTCGTTTAGTTTCTATTTTTTTAGAGCAAAAACTTATGCAACTAGTTTCGAGAAATCTTTAAAGGTAAAAGAAAATTTAACGTGTTTGTCATGCTGAAAGTTAATCTGATATTTAAATAATATTTATGCAAAAAAAAAATCCTATCTTGTGGATTTATTCATCAGATAAAATCTATACACGTTCTTCGATCAACAGATTTCTAGAAAAGATATGGTAATTTAACAAAGTTTACTGCATTTCCTCGCCAAGATTTATGGATGAGTTAGCGCCAATTTATAAAAAAAAGCTAGAAAACATTAGAAAATAGGGTTCTTTATCTTCAACAATTCAGTATGGAAGGAAGCATTTAATTCAGGTAGCTCCTCAAAATAAGCGTGTGACATGGTAAATGATTCCCTAAAAGTGAGTGAAACTTTACAAAATTTCTTGAGCTCTAATTTCTTTGTGCCTTTCAAAACGATGTGAAAATTGTATTTAGAAACTATCCAAATAACAAGATCTTTTGTTTTTCAAATATTTTTGTACAAATTATTTAATTCTTCTTCTTCTTTTTGTAATAACGACATGGAATTAAGACAAGTCAGTTTTTGGCAACCTTTTAACAATTACAGGGTTGTGTTTTTTAAAAATAGTTTCATTAATTCAATCATAGAGTAGAATAAAGCATAATCAAAGAAATGAAGTAAATTTTTATGCAATTTATATATTTTAAGAACTTATAGTAAATTTTAAACAATTTGTCAAGAAACGATAACACACGAGCATAAACGAGTTGACAAATAAAAACTCTCTTTAGACATAATTAAATGATATAAACGATATATTTGATATAAATATCAAAAAGCTCTATACTTATGGCGCCAATAACAAATAAAAAATATCATTTATCCGATTATCTACTTAAGCTATCGCATTCACAGAGAGAAAGAAATAATTCAAAAAATCGGCTTTACTTTTAGATTGAAAATTTATAAAAATGTCAACATTTTTTTATCGTTTTTTACTCTTATCCGTTTTTAGAAATAATAAATGGGAAAAAATTATAATAAACTCAGAAAAGCTGCGTTGATATCAATCATGTCATTATTATCTAATTCCACGAAAAAAATCACGTACTATCTATGATGAAATGGTAAAAACAGAAAAGGGAAGAAACAGAAGGGATCTTAAACCAGTGCTGCTCACTAGATGTTTATTATTTGAGCTTGAATTTATCCATCTTAAAGATAAAACATTTATAATTTTTCACAGAGATTTAGTTTTTTAGAATAAATATTTACTTAAATTTATACATTGACTTTTATCAAGCATATAAGCTCTTTTAATCATATCATTTCCATAGCGTAGACAAAAGCAATCAAAAAGTTGACGTCTCTAATTCAGTTTGAATCATATTTCCGATCCTTTGATTAACTGTAAAACATATTCTTCTTTAAAAATTTTGTAGTATATGATATAAAAATAAAAGAAATGTTTAAAAATTTCAAATTTGAACATCAGTGCTCAAAGACTGAAGTTAGAATTTCTACAGAAAGTTATCTTTTTTACTATTTAAATGTTTACATTTATGATTTTTAATCTTTTCAATTATTCATGAAACATATTTTATACTAAAGCTCTTCAAATCTGTAATTTAAAATTTACAAAACTTGAAGTAACTTCAAACAGAAATTCGAATTTTTAGGGTCTACCAATTGCAATTTTATTTTAAGTAGTATTTTAACCCAATTGAATTATTTATAAAATACTCACTAAAAGCAACTTTTAAAATGCATAATTTAAAATTTAGAGGAGTCCTCAGAAATCACCCCCCCTCTCGATTTTAGAAGATGAGATTTTGAATTCCCCCTGAGCAGTTCTCACCATTACGTATTCAGCTCATAACAGACAATGCATTTAAGTATCACTTATTAATTTCACATCTGCCCATGGGTGCTTGCGGTGTACAGGGTGGTCCCTCACATAAAGAAACCGGTTGTGTCTACTGAAATATTCTTCTCTTTACAAGAAGGGAGGTTTCCAGCTAATTTTCTCCAATTACAATCGGCGAGGCAGGCCTGTTTTAAGTATAGGGTCACAGTTTTGCTTCAATTACCGCTGCCAGCAGAGATTGTATGAGCGCCGTGACACTGTTAAATACCCTGGGTGTTTCTCCAAGTCTAATTGGGGATCTCCTTATTAATTTCTGGGACTAAAAAGGCTTTGACTTGCAAACATCAACGGTTATTTCACGCTATGCAGAGGGAGGCGGCGTTTTAATAGCGGAGCGTTCCGTCCCACGTGCTGCACGATGGAAGGCCACAAACTACCACCACCAAACAAAGCAGAAAAAGAGCAGGGCAGATTATTGGTACGATTATGAATTAACCTCATAAATCTTCGCCACGGAATCTGTAATCTTCTTATTGGCTAATTTATGTAATATGCTCCGAAGCGAGAACTAAGTCTCGTTTAAAAAAAACATAATTTGGTTTTTGGTTGATGGATTTTATATTCAGAAGCTTTTTTCCCCCCTCCTTTCAAATTGGAAAATAATGAAGTATTCGTTTCGAGTTGTGTGTAAAATAAGTAGCTCCCGTGCGAAAGATGAAAGGGGAAATATTTAGTTTTATTATAATGAGAATAAAATCGGGAGTGATGTCAGGATCGCAGCCTTAAATAAATCGTTCTCAGTGAACTTCTGAGATGAATTACCACAAATTCTAATATGATTTCAAACAACCACTGATGGACACGAGTTTATTAATTTAGAATTCCGAGAAAGTTTTCTATAATTTTGTAGCATTTCTTAAAATTTATTTTATGTTTATAAAAAAAAGGAATTATATTATATTAGGAATGTACTAAGAATAATTTTGTAAGTATAATATCTATAACTGTACATAACCCTTAGTACATTCATAAGTAACTTGTAATTTAAGAGAACGTAGAATTTGTCCACAAGTTGTTGGATTTTGTAAGAAAATTGTGGAATATACTTATAATTTTTTTTAAAAAAATAGAATGTAAATAAACAATAAATAACAGTTTGGATTTAAAAAGTATTCCTTAGTTTAGCTTAATGTGGTTTGTCTGTGGTGCTAATTCAAATCACAGACAAGCATTTTGATGCTCTACTGACTGAACCTCAGAGAATGAGAGAGTTTCTCATTGCTGCAGCCTATCAAAAAGTCATTATTTCGTTAATCAGTTATGATTTTTTAATGATAATTCGCGATAAAGCCCTTTTTTAAAAAAAGAGAATAAAATTTCAGAAACTTCATTTTTGACCCAAAAAAATTATTCGTGGAGTCGTTAATTTTTTTCCCCTCTGGAGTTCCAGATCAATAAATTATTTCTTCTATCCATTGAATATTATAAAAACTCTCGCTTAAACAATAAAGATTTATATTCCTCAAGGAGCTTATCTAACTCTATTCTCATCATCTTGAATACAATTTTATTTCCCCTTTTTTTATTGTTTTTAAATGTGTGATTGTTATGTTTATTTATGCATCTGTTTCTGCCAAGATTAAAATAAGTATAATTCAACGCCGAGCGAGTAAAGATATCCCAGAGAATGCCTTGAACGGTCAAGGCATATAATAGTTACGAAATATGAATCGCCGTAAATACCGAAGTATCAACCTACAAATTTAAAATTTTGACCGAATCTTACGTGTTGCCGGCATGGATTCTCTTAGCAACTAATTTCCGGCATGCGATTAAAAGCATTTGAAAATCTAATTTTTGTTTGAGACGCATTTTTAGCAACCAATTGAAACATAAATTTAACACAAATCTACACTTGTACTTATAAATATTACGTTTCTCAATTTCTACTATTAACTCATACTCTCTCTCTC
>JAOUZG010038069.1:3138304-3150962 GCA_026289955.1 Argiope argentata | reverse complement strand
GTTAATAAAGTACTTTTTAATCATCCACTCAAGTAAGAGTTAATTTTTTAAAAAATTGTGGTGAATAACGTTTGATGTTAATACAGTTTTTAAAAAAATATTAATTCATTAATTTTTTTTAATTAGTTAAAAAAAAATTTTCGCGAAAAATCTTCATATCACCACCATCAAATAAGCAAAGAATTCAGTTTGTTTTTTCAGCACACTAATGAGATTAGGCTTAGCATGTTTTCGGACGATTATTTTAAACAATCCTGTTTATTTTCATAATGTTTGATGCTTTTAAAACTAAGCATTGTTAATGAATCGATTTTTCCGATTCATTTTGAAGTACTTTCGAATTAAAATAATACAGAATGAAGAAAATTAGAAATTTCTATTCCGTTTTGCATTCCCCAACTGGTGTAGAAAAAGCAAGCATTTTTCATTGCTACAATTGGCTTTAAATCCTCAATTGGCGTTGAAAATCCAATGCTAGTATAATTTTTTGATCAATTATTTGTAGTAATTGTAATTGTTAGGCCGGGATTGTCTGGTTGGTATGACGCTTTATTCGCATCGCTAGGGCTATAAGTTCGAACACCATATATATAGAAAGAGGAATGGAAATTACCAGGAAAATCGATTTTTATTTTACCGCTTAATATTGTGATACTGTCATATTTATATGCATATTTGTATTAATTGTAATTATTTAATAAAAAGTAAATAAAACAAACTAACTTAGGTTAACATAGTAAAATGTTTCTTTGTTAATCTAAGAAGGAATTGATTTTAAAAAATTGTTTTTTATATTACCTGTTTTCGAAAAAATTTAGTGGAATAAATTAACTCATTTGTTTTTCCGGAAAATAAAAATACTTTTGAGGTAGATGAGTTTACTATAATATAATTATTTTTCAGAAGTGGTCTGTTTTTCTTGAAAAAAATCTTGCTAATTTTGTGATTACCAGTTTTCTTTTTCAGGCTAAAATATACTAAAACATGTATTGTGATTCTTTTATTATTATTATTTACCTCTTATCTGGCTACTGCTAGGAACACATTGATTTTTTTTTAATTTAATTTAGAAAACCAGGTTTCTAAGGGTTACATTAACAGACTATAAATAAACAATAACAGATAGGTTATTAACAAATTATCTCATGGTGTTGGATGTACTTGTAATTTTTATTATGCTTGTCTTCATTTTTTATTAATTTTGTTCTGGTGTTCTTTTTTTTCTTGTTGTCTTTGTGTTTTTTTATTATCATTTAAATAAGTCATTGTATCTGGCAACCAACTTGATGTTCTATTAATATTTTATATTTGGCAACGACTGTTATGTTATCAGTAGCTTGAGCCGCGCTCTACTGCAGGCGTTTCTGTAAAGCTTTTTCTAAAATGGAAATAAAACGTGTTTTCCCTTTTAGAGGCTTATTAATTTTATCTTTTAACGATCATTTGATTCAGAAGGTGGGGAAGTTTAGTGGAAACTGCCTTTAACTGTCATTTTGCGACTTTAAATACTGTTCTCACTGATAAGTAAAAAATCCTCATATTTCAAGCTGTTATGAAATTTATTTAGTGAAGAGTTGCTGATATTTAGTTTGTTTTTAATTCAGTTTCGTAATGAGTGTATTGAGCGAAACAGACTGTGGTGATTGCTATATAAGCCAATTAATATCCTTCGAGCTGAAGGGTCAATTTTGCTTGATCGGTATGATACTCGGCTCTAACAATAAGATTGGGAGCTCGGGCCTAGCGCTATCCGCTACACACATCCTACAATGATAACCCGACGACCGACGTTGGATAAACGCAATCTTCGCACTTAGCTTCGTTCAACTGTCGTGGCGCCCTCTATATGCGACTCAAAGCTCTAGACGGGCATTAAATACAACAGTTGTTAACATACACATAAGTATCGTTCGCAACTCACTGGGGGGATACTCTGTGGTGATTGCTATACAAGCCAATTAATATCCTTCGAGCTGAAGAGTCCCTTTTGCTTGATCGGTATGATACACGGCTACTAACCATCAGATCGGGAGTTCGGGCCTGGCGCTACCCGCTATAATCACCCTACAAATGGTAACCCGACGACCGACCTTGGATAAACGCAATCTTCGCACTTAGCTTCGTTCAACTCTCGTGGTGCCCTCTATAGGCGACTCAAAGCTCTAGACGCGCATTAAATACAACAGTTGTTAACATACACATAAGTATCGTTCGCAAACTCACTGGGGGGATACTCTGTGGTGATTACTATAGAAGCCAATTAATATCCTTCGAGCTGAAGGGTCCCTTTTGCTTGATCGGTATGATACACGGCTACTAACCATAAGATTGGGAGTTCGGGCCTAGCACTATCCGCTACACATATCCTACAAGACATTAGAAAAGAAAAGGGAAAGAAAGGACATTAGTAATTTTAAAAAGGATGAAATTTCATTAATTCTTAATGACTTTTATCATATTTTAGAAACCATTTGTTTATAAATATTGCTATATCTTATAAATTTTAAACTATATTGCACAAAACCTTAGGATATTTTCTTGATAATTGTCCAAAAAACTCTGAGAAGGGGAAAAAATATTTTTTCTACCCCTCCGATGGTTCTGTTTTCCTTATATTGAGTCGAGTATCATTGTATATAGATGGGACATGTTGCTATTACAACATTTGATGGATCAGCCCTGCCAAAATGAGGGGGAGGCGAGCCCTGACAAATTCAACTTCCCATCCAGTGTCACATTACGCTTTCATTGAGAAGAATGGTTGACATTATGAGATGCAGAAAACGGAGCTTTAGGGAAAGAATTCGGCCTTTCTTTTTTCCAACTTTTAGGAATGATATCGGTTGTGTAAGGTAATGCAATATTTTCACTCAAGTGAAAAATTGACGTTTGTATGTGTCTATCTATAACGATATCTGGGCGTATTGTGTGTAGGGATTCTTTCTTTTAACTTCGACATAAAATTGCTATATATCTATATACAGCACGCGATTTATTCTGGGATGTAAGAGGTTGGAAGGGGGGCGGGAATTTATATCCCTTGTCGAGCATGCAAATTCATTTTTTTGTGTCAATTTTCATGCATTTTGGCAACAAAGAGATATGGTTCTATTCATATGCGGGGCAGCAATTGTCTGATTTTACATATTTTTCAATTTATCCTCTTTTTCTAGAATGTAAAAGGGCTTTTGATACTTTTTCCCCCTCTTTTGGATTTGCATTGAATCTTAGAATTTTCAATGCTTTTTTTTTTCTTTTCGCAAAGGGAAAGGAAAAAATATGTTTTATTTTCTCAAAAAGACAAATCGAGAATTTACTCCTAAATTTTACTATTTAACCAATGGTCTTGCATCGCAGTTTGAATTCTGTCTTTTGATTAAATGGTTTTCGAAACCTAAAGTACCTTATTATCATGCCAGAACATGATATTGTTTTGTTAATGAGGTTTTCAGGCGTCAACAAAAATCCGTCGGCAAAAAGTAAAAATTTCATTATCTGCACAAGCATCTCAAAAAATCAGCTTTTAATACATGTTGCCATTGCATTTACAAAAGCTCTGATTTAAAAAAAATAAGTTCATGAATGACCACAGCAAATAAAACAGAGAATAATATCATTTTGAGATCGCGATTATATGAAATGAAATAAATAGAAAATGTGATAATTTTTTAAAACAATAAATACGAAGTTTTTTGGATCGTTTGCAATACTAAAGCGACTCATTCAATGAAACCATTAAAATGAATAAAGATATAATTTAACTTGCACGATCATGTGGTGCTTGGCCGTTCGAGAAATGATGTTCTGACATGATACATTGAAATATGCATAACAGATTTCATTTTAATCTTTTTTTATTTATTTCAACAATTTATTCCTTACTGAATATCAACAATCGGGTATAATCTAGATCTACCTCAATATGAAATTTTACTAGTTATTTTAGAAGAAAAAAACTTCACTTAAAGAAACAATTTCGTTTACTCATTGGAAAAGTAAATTACATTCATTTATTTAGTCTGACTTTGCTCACACTTATAAATTTCATGTATGCAAAGATATAGTTTTGCAGTTGTCTATTTCATCATGTACCAGAGCTCTAAAATTTTACGTAGGACTAACCCAAGTGAGTAGTGTCAGTTTTAGAGTGGATGTTATATAAAACCTTTTCTTAGAACGGACGTCATGTTGTGATTGGCATTGTAAAGTTTTGATTCTGTATGAGATTCTCTCTAGAGAAATTTGAAAAAAATTTATTATAATAAATCCTAAAATATATCATTTTCTGGATATCAGAAACAGGAATATGCCTCTTTCTATTACTGCATTTTCATACTTCTGACGGAAAGAGTAATTTCATTAAAAACTGCTAATAAACGATATAAAAAGTTTTTTTTAAAAAAGAATTCATTATTAGTGGGCTAGAAGAAATAAGACAAAATTTTATCCAGAAAGTACAAATCGAAATAACATCGTATGAACATATGATGCTCAAAGTAATATTATAAAGAAAATTAGTATTTCTTAATACCATTAGAAATAAAAATCTCCAAACGATTGAAAATTAAAAATATATTATAAATGCCAATTAATTCTAATTTATTTAGGGATTCTTGCTTGTAAGTTTGTAAGGTCTTTCCTCCCCACTATAATTTTGATTTAAAAAATTCATTTTTAATATTCAAATAAGATCATGTCTTACAAGCTTTTTAATTTCATCAATCTTTACTATTTTTGCTCACATATAGAAGGGGAACATAAAATCTTTCTCTGGTTACAAAAAATTATTGTAAAAATTATTATTATTTGGCATATTTTTTTGTTTCAATATTTTATGAAGGCGTTTATTTACTTTTTAATATAATCACTTATTTCTGAAATTTCAATACGAACGAAGTACCTTAAGATGACATTTCAATTTTCCTCACAGATTGAAGAACATTTCTGCTTTCACCAGTGATGCTGTGGTATCAATGGGTTCTAAATTCTCTGTTCATTACATAACAACCCAAAAATAAAATGAAACATTAATGGCAGATTTGAATTTGTGGGACAAAAGAATACATTGAACTTTTTCCATTACTGACGCCATTTGACAACAATAAAAAGTAAAATTATTATTTCTGTATTGCCATCTATTGAACTAAAAAAATAATTGAAGAATACGTCTACTCCATTAAAAAATGTTTACAGCTTTATATTCAATATTTCTTTCATAATATTTCTTTGTAATCGGAGAAAAGCTTTGTGATTGTCTTATATTGAAAACTGAAAACGCAAAGAAATCGGCATTAAAAGTTTTTTTCTACTCTATATTTTCAATACATTTGCTTTTTTTAGTGCATTGCAATATCAAATAAAATCATAACTGACAGTTAATTATTCCTAATTAAGATAACAGAATGATGCTCAAGCGATGATTTAGTTGAACTCTTGTACAAATCATGTTTATCTCATCAATTAAAATTTGAAATTCATTATGCATTACGCATGATTATTATATGATGTCACCTTAACTGACTTACTAATGTATAATTTTGCTAATACAAAACGCTATTTCCCTTACTCCAATTAAGTTTATTTTGAATGCGATTTTACATTTCGCTACGTTACGTTTTGAAGCATTTGAAACAGGTGGCATACTATATTAGCAAATTCCTATGCATAAGCTTTTCTTTGGGGAATATAATCCCTTAAATAGGTTGTAAACTAAAAATTGCAATGTAGAAAAGTTGCTTCTGCTTTAAAATGACTACTTTTTAATCCTTGCACATCCTTTTTTGTGGAATAAGACAAACCACAAAAATATTATTTCACCATTCTTTTCATGGGCTGTTGATGTTTCCGAGAATAGGTAGCTTATATGATTCAAGTAATTGATTGAGTGCAATTGTGGTTTCAAAAAGATATTTGAATCCACTCCATTGATAAATTCTCTGGTGACATTTTTGTGCTAACTATTTTCCTTTCTTTATTGTTTATTGAAGCCTAAAACCACAGAGCAGATTACCGATACAAATAGCACATGAGTGTTTACGATTTCAGTGGTTTCTTAGTCAACTGTAGAAACCGCATTGATATGGTGTATTTGTTTAGTTTGATTGAATTAATATCCAGTTTTGTAATCACATAAAAACTATTTATTGGAATTGATGTCTTAATTTTGAATTATAATTTGGTAATAAGAATAAAATTTGAAGAGGCATCATTCCTCTAAACTTTCAATGTAATATTAGTGGAGGTTTTATTGAGCAATGTAGATTCTCTTGGTATTTTTCAATGCAGTTTTGATTCCATTCAAACTAAAGAGGGTTAATGCATATTATTTATTTGTGTCAAATACAATTTTTAAGAATAGTACGGAACTTTGTAAAAGGTAATGTCCTGGCTCAAGTTTTGTTTCTACCATCTGATCACAGTTCAGAATTCAGAGACACGTCAATAATAATTCAGTGCAACCCTAAAATATATACCTTTAAATACAAAAAAATTACATCAAATTTGGTATAAGAGATTTATAAGCAATAAAAAATTTATATATTGGGGGGAAATTATAACAAATACGATTGAGTCATATTCACTTGACGAAGTCTCTCTATTTAAAGATCTTTCCCGTTATAAAGCTCTGCAATGTAAATTTGGTCTGTTACCAATGTGAGAAAGTTTGGAAAACAAAGTCTGCTCCGATATCACTCACGTCATCTGATCATGGCTGAAAATATCGTCGTTCTACATAATACTTTTTATTTCAAAATGACAAATTAATCTGTTTCGAATTGATAGCAGGTAGGTTTTTCTCTCAAATGAATTTTTTTCTTTAATTAGATTTTAAGCAATTTTAAATCTTATTAAAATAGGATTAATAGCTTATGTTTAATAAAATAACTAAAAGAGAATTTTTATAGCAATGTATGAGGTTAAATTCAATTTAAATACTGAAACATGTAAAAATATGAATAAAGGGTACAAGAATTTAAAAGATGAATAAAGTCTTAAAAAAAGATTAAAATGAAATCTGCTCTGCATATTTCAATGTATCATGTCAGAGCATCATTTCTTGAACGGCCAAGCACCACTTGCTCGTGCAAATTAAATTGCATTTTTATTCATTTTCATTGTTTCATTGAATGAGTCGCTTTAGTATTGCAGACGATCAAAAAAACTTTGTCTCTCATTTATTGTTTAAAAAAATATCCCATTTCATATTTATTTCATTTCATATGATCACGTGCACAAAATGGTATTTTTCTAGACTTTATTTGCGGTAGTCATTAACTAATTTTTTAATGTGCGTTTCTGTAAATGCAATAGCAACGCGTTATTAAAAGCTGGTTTATTTAAGATACTCGTGCAGATAATAAAATTTTGATTTTTCACCGATTGATTTTTGATGACACCAAAAACCTCATCTGAAAAAATAACGCCATGTTTTGACATGATTATAAAATTTATTTTACTTTATTCATCTTCAATTTAAACAAGTTTTGCATTAAAAAATACTAATCTTATGACAAAGTTAAGATTTTTTTTTAAAAAAAAAACCTTGCTCTTGATTGTTTTATTGATTTTCATGGTATAGGAACAACATATTTTACGGTGTAAGTCACATCAATTATGATTAAAAGAATGAAATTGATGTAAAAACTTCATGATAAATAAGTCTCCCTATTTGCAATAACAAACTTTTACATTTTAAAAAGAAAGGCGAAAAGAATAATGTGCTTTGTAGAAACATTTTTTAAAAATATTTATTCCTATAAAAAAACAAATCTAATAACAATGAATTGTAATATATCTTTTACGTTATAAAAACTTAAAAATATAAATTCGAAAATTCGAAAATTGGATTAGATCAAGTTAATATCCAGATGCTTAGAAATAATAAATTTGAACAGGGTGTAGGTAAATTTCCTTTCGTAAATAATCATGCGAGAAATGATTCGTAAGGGGCATTAGAAAGTTTGATGTGTACAATTCTGTTGTTACAAATTGTACTTTAGTGGAAGTCCACAGATGCAACAGCGAATTTAATTCGAAATGAGCATTTCTTGTTTGAAGTAAGGCCAGCTAGGGCCAAGAATGTGACTTAAATACTCACTCATCACATTCGCTTGCACGGCCCTTTTTTACTGGTGGGAACATTCACACGTCTCATAGATAGAACACACAAGATGAACAAACATACCTGCACCAGGATTCGAAGCCGGGGTGCTCAAATTATGAGGAAGACACGATACCTCTACGTAAGGACGTCATTACCACTATTAAAATTTTATAGATAAGCCATAATATGGTATTGAAGGTAAGGGCTCCCAACAATTTTTTAAAATATGGTATAAGAACAACATATAACTTACTCTGAAGTTATGCGTTATGTTGTAAGAGCTTACGCTGTAAAATGGTATAAATATGGTATAAGAACTTACGCTGTAAAGTAAAATTTCTGAACACTATAAAAATAGAATTGTGGTTTTCTAATCCTTTCTGTTTATTCTTCTGTCATATGATTAAACAAATTTCCAACTACTTTAACATGTTCGATAATTTCTAGACATCCGGTATATCTTTCAAAATAAAAATTCCAAAGTAAAAGGAATGCTTCTAAGATATTTTATTCTAATTTTTTCCATACCCAGTTTGTAGCACCGAAAGCTGGATACATTTCTTTTAAAAGTATAACAACGTGGAAAGAAACATATCTTAAAAAAAAAAGATTTAAATTATGGTGTTCTGTCCATTTCTGTGAAAAATATCTACCTCTTTTTTTCCTCTCCAACGGAAAGAAAAGTGTCGAAGCAGAGGCGCAGTGGGCAATCCAAATACTATTTTGTTCGCGTTTGGCGATCACGGATGCGTGAGTCCAGGAGACGGTGCGTGAGAAATGTAGCTGTCCAAAAGGACAAAAGGAATCATCTTGTCGACCAGAGGCCCCCCTTTCATGTTGGTTATTCACCTCACACGTCCAGAAGTGTGATCATGGAACTCTTTTACAAAGGGAGGCTTCATTCCGCGGAAAATGTGTTGGTAAACAAGTTCATTTATGGTCCGCTGCCATCCATTTGCAGACATGTCTGGATGGAACTCCTTTCCTGTTTGCAAACATTTGTGAGAAAAAAAGAAGAGGAGGGGGGTCCCAGCAGAGATAGAGAAAATATTAAAAAGTATCCGACTTCCAACAAAAATTAAAATTAATATTTAGAAATACGATGTTTATTTTATAGAAATAATAGCATATCTTTTGAAATTGTGCAATATATCATGCTATAAGACTGTTCTAAAGCATTGGACTTGTAGGTACTAAATATAGCGAAACTGAATTAGTTTTGACACATTCAGTTGATCCCAGTATAATTGGGGTATTAACGAATATTCTTATAAGAATATAAAATTTTAATTAGTTCTTTTATTAAAAAAGTAATTGGGATTGCTAACTTTTTCTTCCTAAATATTTTGATGGATCAGTGAAATATTATTTTGTGAACGTACTTTTAACATTTTATTAGCCATTTTGGGATTCAAAAATAATCCTTTTTTTTAATACTTATATTAGCCGGCTTTCTGGCACAGAGGTAAAAGTGTCTTCCTCGTGTTCTGGAAGTCCCGGGCTCGAGTCCCGGTTCGGGCATGGTTGTTCTTCTGTGTTCTATCTGTGAGATGTGTAACTGTGCCCACTGTAAAAAAGGGCTGTGCAAGCAAATGTGATGAGTGTGTAGCCAAGTCGTACTCTTTGTCGTCGTTGACGCTACTTAAAAAACAAGAGACGCTCCTTTCGGTTTAAATCTGCTGCTGTATCAGCGGGAGCTTGTCCATAGGCAAGTGCCATAAGTAACAACAACAACATACTTATTTTATTTCTATGCCTGTCTAAATTTTTAAAAAATGTATGACTAAAATCTCAAATATTTTTATGCAATAAGGCTTTGAAAAAAAATTTAAAATATTAATCAAATTTTTTTGGAAAATTTCAAGTTATTATTATCATTTTAAGTCATTATTTGTCTTAATTAATTTAATTCATTAACCAGTTTTAACCTGTTCAAAACAATCACGAGATTTATCTATTGATCTCTACCTCTTTCTCCTTCCCTCTCCCTCTCTTTATATATATATAATTTTTAAAAAATTTTATTTTCCATTTTTCTAGCTGAAAAACAAAGTGTTTTGGGCCCCGGCTACTTTTGAGATAAGGGAGAAAAAACATTGTTTTTCTAAATATTGGTGCATGCATAATCTCGTAATTATTTCAAAACAGTTTAAACTGTTTAATGGCTTAAATTAATTTAAATAATTCTTTAGAATTCTGAAAACCAAAAATTTGAAAATCAGTTCTAACTTTAGTTGGAGATGTGTCAAACTTTTGCATTATTTTCTAACAACCATAATAAATGTTTTTAAATTTGAACATTTTTGAAATTAATGTTTGTAATTCATAATATTTCAAAGATAGTATAAAATTCTTAATTGAAAACATATGAACCTTTATAAATTCTAACTGAAATATTTCACTAAATTTTTTGAAGCAAATTTTTCACATTGATATGCTAAAATATATTCTACAGGAAATCCTAATTTTTTTTTATTTAAAAGTCAGTTTCTTTTTTCATTGAAACTTATAAGAATTAAGGTATTGGGATTTATAGCAACAATGGCTGTTATCCCCTGTTTCCATGTGGAGAGAGAAAGAGAGAAAAAAATATTTTGTCATTAAGCACAAGAGAGCGAGCACACACAAATACAAATTGTAGTTTCAGTCAGTTAACACTTAATGAAGTGAATTCAATCAGTTAATTGAAGTTTCAGTGAGTCCGCTGAAGCTAATTAGAACATTTTCGGAACTTACAGTGGAAAGAAGAGGTACAAAAATCCAGAGCGTTCCCTCAACTCGGAATGGTGATAAAAAAGAGACAAATTCTTTTTTCCATAGTAAAACAAAAATTTCAGCTCTCTCTCTCAAAAAAAAAAGAGTTGCAGCTGCAATTCCAGTTATTGATCGATTATAATTAATATGTTTATAAAAGCATACATGGAAAAGTCAAATTTAAATTTGTCTTTCATGTTCCAAAATCGTTTTCAACACGCAAAGCAGAATAATTCCAGATGTGTTCGAAACCAGCTTGATAAAACTTGAGTTAACATAGAATACATTTTTAACGTGGTTTTGTGCAAAATATATGGTGTTGGCTTAAAAAAATAAAATCAAATAAAATCAAACTCGTATATACAAGTATGGAATAGAATCAACGTAATTGAATTTCAAATGTCGTAAATAGTAATAGCTCAAATTTTTAAAACATTCTTTCCCCAATATAGGGAAATTTAAATTTTTACAGTCTCATACACTAAGCAAGAAAAAAATTGCTTCTGAAGACCTTATCACACGGAAAAATATACCGTCTACACTTCCGTAGACAAACGACCACGAAAGTGAAGTTACTTGAGCATTTGCTGTGTGATAAACCTAAAAACGTAGGTGTACGTTATGGTGTATTTATCACTTTTTATTCATTGCTTTTACTCAGTTGGCGTCAATCGCGCCATTCTTGGCACACTACGTCACTGTCAAAGTTTCACATGATTGGTTGAATTTCGTTTGCAAGCGATATTTAAGTCACTATCATCTACATTTTCAAGCTGGTTTATAAAAGCTTATGATGACGAAATTCTTGCTTTGCCGGTTGACAAAGGGAATAAATTGGAGACTATCCACAAAAGAGTAGACGGTGTTTTGCCGTGTGATAAAGCCTTCAATGAGCAAATAATTTGTCCACGAGATTTGGATAAATCAAATCGTTCCACCTGATTTATTTATTTATTTATTTTTTGAAATTATGTATGTCTTTCTTAGCAAACGATAATTTTAAAAAGAAAACAAGGTTGAAAAAATGAACTTTTGTGCATACTTTTATTATTAAAAGTTTTCATTTGAATCATATTTCAAAGCATATATATTTGCTAATTGAGAATGGTATTTTAAATATGTATTAAATTTGAAAAAACTGATAATTGTATCTTATATATCAACATTAAAAACTGATAATTGTATAAAAACTGATACGATGTATTGAATAACACGAATTTGATGCTGAATCCTCAACTCTGCTTACAAATGTTGAAGGATTAAATTTGTACATTTTTATCCAGTTTTGGACTAAATTAATTATTAAGAAACAAGAAGTGCATATTTATCATATTTATTGGTATTCAATTTATTAATATTAGCACAAGGCGAAGTTATTAAAAATCTCGCCACTTTGAAAATGTTCGAAGTGGAACATTGCCTGTAGTTTTCCAGGCAGTCCAGACTTTCTCATATAACTAAAGATAAAAAAAACGTATACATAATTTAAATAAAATGATTTAAAATTTAAGCAAATAAAGATATTCAACTACTGATGAGAATTGTATATATAAAAATCAGAGTTAAGGCTTTTCGCCGAAGGAAACAAAGCTATTATCACTAAATTTTAATAACCATTATAATAAAAAATTCTCAAATATTCAAGTTTTTTAGTTTTTAAAAGTATTTAGAAAATTTAGATAATTTGGAATTTAAATTTCATATCAATGAGTGAAGATACTTCGTAAGTGAAAATCAGATAATTTAGAATTTTAATTTTATATCAATGAATCAAGATACTTTGTAAATGAAAATCAGATA
>JAOUZG010038069.1:3121771-3136032 GCA_026289955.1 Argiope argentata | reverse complement strand
GAAGATGCTTTCGATTTCACATTAATATGGAATACTTCATTTCATATGTCATATCAATATAATCAATGAGGCGTAGGGCGGATGCCTAAAAGATGTGCTGGCACACTTTATTTGCCTTAAATTTAGAATGCTAGGGTTTCACAATAATAAAGCACCTCTCAAAGCAGTCAAATTCTATACAAAGATTCAAAGGATATTTTCAAGAGTTATATAGAAAGCTGTGGACTTATTAGAATAATGAAAAGTTATATTCAAGAAATTAATCATTGGGTTACAATTAGAGCGAACGCACGACACATTTATTCGTTGTTAGCCGTAGGAAAAATATAGGTTCAAATTTTAAGAATTTTAAGAAAGGGAAAAACAACAGGGACCATGATAATGCCAAATCTCGATGGATTGCTTTTTAAAACATAATAAATGAATGACAGTGGTCTTTCCGAAATACTCTCGTCTTTTTTCTGATATATATATTTGTATATTATTAACTTTGTACCATTCTCAATCAATAGTTGCAAAAGAGTCTATTAAAATGTAATCTTTGGCGGTTAATTGATTGATTGCGAATATACGAAAATTAAAGAAGTCCATTTTTTATTGAGGATACCAATTTTTTCCAATTAAAACCGAAATTTGGCATAGAACTACAATTATAATCCCCAAATCACATTGTAAATTACGTTTATTTAAGGTACTTAATGCTTATATGCTTCTGGAAATAATGATAATAAATCGTGAGATATTTGCTTTCAAATTAAAAATATATTTGCAATTTACATGTTAAATCTACCCACTTATTTCATCCATCCAACTCTCATCGTTTTATAGTTATCATGTTGAATTATATTCGGACAGCCGGACAGACGTACTTCCTCTGATTTTACTCGAAAATTTAGGATAAATCTAGAAATTTAGTGTTCATATAGAGTATTTTCCTCTTTTACCTTGAAGTGCTTTTGAGTTATCGTGTTTGGACAAGCAGATGGACGGGCAGACAGACAAAATTCTAAAAATAAATGCTCAGAGACATAGGTAAGACAGACATATAGTCATTGTTAAAATTTCGTGTTCAAATTTTTGTAAGATTTTAATACTTACAATGTTTATAAGATACAAACGCAATATAAAATGAACCCCTGATAAATATAATTACTTTTTTCCCACAGACTCTTTATATAATTTGCATAAGCAAAATTAACATTCATTTGCTTTTGACAATCATTATATATATGTTATGGTAAAAGATTAATCAATTATAATTAATAATAACAGATAAAAAATGATTAATCAATTCATGACAGTTACTGGCTATTAGTAATAATTACCGATCATTATTAATACAAACTACGGTTATTATTAAAAATAAATTAATCACATTGAATGTAAATATTAAATACAACGTCTCTACTATTTGCACTTTATAATTAAAAAGCAGTACAAACAAGTTTGAATTATTATGCGACGATGGTAGAATTATGGGACACTGTACGCTTATTTTCTACTATCATTAATTTTTTATAGTAACTATTTGTTTTATCCATCTACTCAGGTTCCGAAGTGCATACTAATAAGAACTATCGTTTGTGTAATCGCCAGTTTTCTTTTTTAGAGTTTTAGATAGATGTACTTTCGTTTTAATCATGTTATCTGATATTCACTGAAACAATATAGCATCAGCTAAAACTTGTATCGCTATGGATTAAGGAGTAAAATGGAAAGATTTAAAAAGCTGCTTTTTGGTAAAAATGAGAAGAATGGCATAATTTCTGCTTATTATCATGTCAGAACATGATGTTGTTTTTGTTATGAGGTTTGCGGCTTCAACAAAAATTTTATTATCTGCACTAGCATCTAAAAAAAATCAGCTTTTAATAACTTCTTGCCATTGTATTTAGAAAAGCTCTGATTTAAAAAAAATAATTAAAGATTACATCAAATAAAACCTAGAAAAATGTCATTTTGAGCACGTGATTATATGAAATGAAATAAATAGGAAATGTAATATTTTTTTTTGCAAAGTTTTTTTTTTGGATCATTTGCAATGCTAAAGTGACTCATTCAATGAAACAATTAAAATGAATAAAAACCATAATTTAACTTGCACGAGCACGTGGTGCTTGGCCACTCAAGAAATTATGTTCTCACATGATGCATTGAAATATGCATAGCAGATTTCATTTTAATCTTTATTTTATTTTAATTTTTTTCGTCAACCGCTCTTACTTTGCACGTCCTTAAATGAGACAAACTCATCCTACATCACGGCATTCTTCACTGGTGCTAAATATTTTTTTCTCTATCAACAGACTTTATTTCACTATTTATTAAATAGAAAAGCTGGGACTATTATTTGCTGTTACTAAGTATTCTTTATCATTCCAAGAGAAACTATACAATTTTTTTTTTATTTTTCGTTAAGCGCTCTTACTTTGCACGTCCTTAAATGAAACTAAACTCACCCTACATTACGGCATTCTTCACTGGAGCTAAATATTTTCCTTCTCTATCAATAGACATTATTTCAATTTTTATGAAATAGAAAAATTATGTCTATTATTTGCTGTTACTAAGCATTCTCTCATATCATTCTAAGAGAAACTATCCAATTTTTTTAAAAATTTTCGTTAAGCGCTCTTACTTTGCACGTCCTTAAATGAAACTAAATTCATCCTACATCACGGCATTCTTCACTGGTACCAAATATTTTTCTTCTCTCTCAACAGACCTTATCTCACTATTCATAAAATAGAAAAATTATGTCTATTATTTGCTGTTACTAATGTAATTAATTCCCAAAAAACTAACCAATTTTTAAAATTTAATTTTTTGTTAAGCTCTCTTACTTTGCACGTCCCTAAATAAAGTTAAACTCATCCAACACCGCGGCATTCTTCACCGGTGCTAAATATTTTCACTCCCTACCAACACACCTTATTTCACCATTTATCGCTGATATACGACACCACAGTTAATCACGAAAGCTAGTCATAAAAGCAAACTGAACGCTCATTTCACACTCCAAAGCTTCTCTTCACTTCCGATCCCTCCCTCACCGTCCCCTTCAAAGTCCCCTTGCATAACTTAATTGAACGATATACTTGTACACACACCGCACACATACACATGCAACCGTACGCACCAACACCCTCGCCGCGGTTTCGGTTAGCTTGTTTTCTCATTTTCACGGTGTTGTGGACTTTATTATGCAAAACAGATCGAAGTCTTGTGGAGGAGGCAGTTAAAGCAAGCAAGCAATATATATTCCCCTCCTCTGCCGTCTTTATTAAACAGGGGCCAAAGGTAAACCGCTGCAGCACTTGCAAAGCTAATAAATTTTAATCCAGAAATCTCCAGGGCAGTTTATGAAGTTTATTATGCATGATGTGGGAGTCTTGTAAGCTGGGGGTGAAGGGAGGGGGTTATGGCGTAAAGCTAATATAAATTTAATCATCCCCCCATACCCCAGGGGAGGAGTTGTTGCCACAAATGGATAGTTGACACGCGCCTCCGCTTTCAATATGCCTTTTCGGAAGACAAGGCTGTAAATAATGAGGTTTTGGCTATTACCGCGAAGATTCGCTTCCCCCTCCTCAGTAAAAGGGGGGGGCTGTGAATTCCATGTATAAAATTAATGTGTGTTAAAGGGCATGTTGTGAAACGATGGGGTAGAAAATGTTATTTCTCGCTTCAGAGATTCCGGAGTGAAGAGTTCGAATTAACATAGATGAGCAAAATCTGAAAAGAACTGAAATTTGATTAAATGTTCCAACATGACGTAACCGGATAGTTTGTTACTAACGCGTTCTTGTGGTTATGTAATTAATTTCCGATTGTGCGAATTTCTGCAAATTGTCACAAGAAATGCGTAGAACTTGTTATTTATGTCATAAAACTGCTGAGGCTTATCTCGATTTTTTTATGCTAGGTACATGACATGCGCTTTACTTATGAGCTATCTTTCGCTAGTGTAAAGAATGATAGAAATAAAGAAATTAGAAATTCTACATTGTTTCAAGATAGTTCTCTCTATGCGTGTTATGCTAATAATTATTTATTCCTACAGTGCTAATGCTGATTGCCAGACTGACATTTTTATTTGTTTCAAATAGACATAGCTTTGATATCCATTTCATTGTTCACTCGATCAGTTCTATAAATATCATTAACCCACCAAAAGAGAAATCATTCGATGAAATATGCTTAAATAATATTCTCTCTGATTAAAGAACAAAATGGTAGAAGATATATATAAAAATAGAATTTATCTCATCCATTGGTCTCTCGGACAAATAAAATTCTCAGCACAATATCATGATAGAGTTTACTTTCTATGGATCACAAACTGCACGCCAAATACCTAGAAGACAAGTCTTTAGAACAGGTTTTAGTTACTGAATGAATATATGTTTTTAAAGTGGGAATTTTGCAAAGTTCTTATTGGCAATTAGTAATACATTTAAAATTAAATTATATTTATTTTTAGTTATACTTTAATATTTTTACTATATTTTAGATGTATTAGAAATACATCTAAAGAAAATACATCTGAAAAAAGACAGAACGCTGTGCTAAATTTTGATTAAAATACGTGATATTTTTGTCTAAATATTAAAGTACATAAATTCAGCTAACAATTTTCATCTTAGCAATTTGAAATTTTACTGGTAATAACACTATAGGAGATGACACACAAAATTTTAAAGCATTATAGTAATTTATTTATGAGTTAGGGGGGCTAGTATAATGTAATATTAGTGTCAAATAGCGTTAATGAAAAAGGCTACAGGCACACCAAATTTGTTCGAAAGCACTCGAATTTTTATTATCACTTTCTCTAACCCTTTAGAAACAAAAGTTGGGATTAAACTTTGAAGTTTGAGTACGAAATATCAAAATTAACCAATATAATAACTTAAAACTACTGATTTTTTTAAAAGCTTTAAGTAGTTTTGAGATATTACATTGGTTAATTTTGATATTTCATACTCAAACTTCAAGTTTAATCCAAACTTTTGTTTCAAAAGGGTTAGAATAAGGAATAATAAAAATTGGAGTGCTTTCAAACAAATATGGAGTGCCTGGAATATTTTTCACTAACGTTATTTATCGCTAATATCACATTATATTACCCCCCCCCCTCCTAACTCCTAAATAAATTAAAATAATGCTTTAAAATGTTGTATGCCATCTCCTAGAATGTTACTCTTAATGCCTGTCAAATTTGAAATAGCTAAGGTGAACATTGCAAAAAGTTATTTTAAAGGTCCCTGATCGCCTTAATACATTACGACTGTTTATTGATTTTCATACTTATATTATTTTAATAGTTTTCAAGTTCTTCATAGTAATATTTTAGAAGTGTGGAATATTTACGAACGCTGAATTAGAGTATGCAAAGTGATGGGCAGTTCATGTGCTTCCAAACTTACGTGAGCTTCTGAGAAACAAATACTGACGCTAACCATTGAAAGAACAAGTATGTTATTTACTTATTTTACTCTCACGCTCACACAAATCACACGCAGCAGTCGATTCATGAGCTGAAATACCACTGAATCGCCATTTGTGACCACGCATTTCAAAATGTAATAGAAATGAAATCACCAGAATAAATTAAAAATTCAAGTTAATCAAATCAAAATATTTTCAGCTACAACTTTCTTTTAGTCTTTAATTTTTTTCTACACCAGAATATTAATATAAGCAAAATAAACCAATTCTTCAATGTCAATGTTTATTACAACAGATGACCAATTCAAAAGAGATCGAGAATTTTTGCTTTTATGTTTTTATATGTTGAATCCATATCTTCCAGTGAACGTAATATACAAGGGTGTTCAAATAAAAAGGCACGAAACGACATTATGTGCATAATGAAGACTTTATTCAAATTTTTTGCTGTTGTTGCTAATGGCGCTTACCATGGACAAGCTTCGTTGATGTATCAGCTATTTTAAGCCGAAATGAGCATCTGTTGTTTGAATCAGCGCCAACTAGGGCCAAGAGTACGATTTTAGCTAATCACTCATCACATACGCTTGCACAGTCCTTTTTACTGGGCCAATTCACGCATCTTACAGATAGAACAAAGAAAAACAATCGCGCCGGAACCGGACTCGAACTTAGAACACCCAGATCACAGAGAAAACGCACTACCCCTATGCAAGGACGTCAGCCTATTCAAAGTATGTTCCATAGGCCTTAACACAACGATCCCATTGATTAACTAACTGAAGGATTCGTTGTTCCCAGAATTCCTGTGACCATGACGAGACCCAGTCCTTTACAGCTTCCTTGAGTTCGCCGTCCGAGTTAAAGTACTTTCCTTTCAGATGTTTTTTCTGGGAACCATATGTCTGAAAATCGCAGGGTGACATGTCCGGGCTATAGGACTTATGGTTGAGCTACTCCCACTTAACTTAATCAGTTCTGGAAAAGTGTGTACGCGCGTTATAATGGAGCAGAACCCCAACCTCCGTGAGTAGTTCCTTTCTTTTATCCTTGATGGACCTTTATAATCTTCACACGTTCGTTTTCTAAAGGCTTTTGGCAAGCACTGCCGCATCTTCAACTTCAACAGGAAATTTATCGGAGCACTTGTTCTCTAGAGAAAAGGACAATCTCCTTAATGATGAGACCGTTTAATGCTATGGCTTTTAATATATTAACATGGGCTGATTTTGTTCAGAGTGGACTTATATTAGATCAATTGGATGGTGCTCTTTATAAGAGCATCTGCTCTCTCCAGCGCATGTGCTCTGATCTACGCCGAAGACTCCAATCGCATCCCTAGATAGCGGCATAGGCAAATATATTAACTGTTACTTTCTTACGGCGTCTCGTACTTTTCCCTTTGAACACCTCTTGTATTTGTGATGTTAGAATAGAATAATTAAAATTGCAAAAAAGGACGGAAATATCTTTTTATCTATCTTAATGAAAATCATTTTTAATACGATATAAAATTTATTAAAGATATTGTGGTTCAAAATGGATTCTCCTTTTTTTTCCTGGCAAAGCTTTCTACTGAAAATGCTGACATAATAACACACAATTGTTCATTTTCGATAAGGAAGATTACATTTTACAATCAATATTTCTGTGAATACTTTATCCTGATGAATATTTGTCCAGGAACTGTTATTTTTACAGCATTGTGCGATAATACTACAAGTCACTATCATAATGATGAATACATTCATAATTTTTTTTATCATAGGAATTTGATCAGCTTATATTTGATTACCATTTTGTTCCTTTCCCTTTGTTGTATTGTGTCGAGGTTTGTATTCGTTTTCATTAGATTCAACATACACTTTTCTCTAAGATGAGAACACTTCCTCGTACAACACAGAATGCCATCGTGCAAATATTTACAATAATTCGTGAGCTAGAATGAACATTTTGCTTGTATATAGTGCAAGATTTGTAGCGAAAATTGAATGCAAATGATCGATTCACAAATGGATAAGGTGATTTATTCTTAAATATTTTTTTCCGATATTGAAAAGAAAAAAAAAAATTTTTTTGGATATTATGCAGTGAATTAAAATGCCAGCTGTTAATTTTTCGATATGTAAGCCGAAGATTAAAATTTAGGAAATTCGAATGATGTTATCTTGGATGTAAGTTATGTATTATAGAAACTCTTTTGACCAGCAGCAACAAGCTTTCACAGACGCCGAAAGAAATTTTTTCCTATTATTATAATTAATTTTTTTCTTAAAACCAGATATCAAATTTGTGCAATGTAATAATTAGCCTTTCTGTAACAGTATTAGCCTGTTACAGAAAGGCTAATACTTTCAATGGAAAAAAATCTCCAAACGGTGTAAAGAATTATATTCTGCATTGCTTGGGTCAATAAATGCATAGATGGAAAAAAAAATACGAAGTCTAAAATTGATAAAGATATTTTATTTCGATTTATTTAATCAAATGACATTTTTTAAGATTCGACATTTTAAACAAGAATTTCTGCAACCAGAATTAGTTGAGTTAAAAGTGACTTTAATTATTTTGGGTCAATCAATGATCACCTTGAAGGAATTTCTTCAGTGGGTTCGATGATATTTTGCTTGGTGGTCATTGAGAGGCTCTGAAGAGTGAGGTTCAAAATGTATTACTGGTTCAGAAAAGTTGTATTCAAAATGTATTACTGATTCAGAAAAGCGATATTCAAAATGTATTATCGATTCAGAAAAGTGATATTCAAAAAATATTACTGATTCAGAAAAGTGATAATCAAAACGTATTACTCTATCAATTTCAATTACAAAATAATGAAACTTTATTTTAATTTAAAATATCAGTATCTCAAATATATTTTACTAAATATAACTAATATTGACTAAGTTTATATAAAAGTTTGCATCACAATATTTTCAGAAATATATTTAGTCACATAAGCAACTTAAACACACAGGTTTTTTTTTACATCATTTAAAGCATTATACATTTTGGAAGCATATGCTTATCTCTAGCGGTTTTAAAATTATTTACTGAAACAGAGTGAACATCTTGTATGTAACTCGAACTCTTATCTTTTCATTATTTTATTAAGATGCATTTGCAGAAAAAATTGCTAGTTGGCAATGTTCTTTGATCTACCGGTAGTAATTAAATAAATAATGTTGGAAACTATGCAGATTATTTTTTAAAAAAAAGAATAACATCATAGGCATTCATTTCTATCTTTCAGAAGGGAAAAAATGAAGCATTTAAAAATGTGTATGAATATTTTAACAAAAAAATTACACATTTATAATTGGGGTGATATATAATTTGTAATGTCCGCCTTTATACATTTTTCTGGAGCCTTTGTTTCTAGAGTTTTAAAAAAATCATTTTGTATCGAATGAAGTTTCACAACTTCGAGTTTTGGCATGGTTGAGCTTTTCTCACTAATATACAAAATGATATTATATTAATATGCAATGCTTTGCTTTCTTCCTTCCATTTTTTTTGTCTACCTGCCTTCTTCATTTCTTTCTTTCCCTTAATCATCTTTATTTTAAACTGCTACGTACTTGCTCATTTCTTTATCTTTCAGATGAAAGATAGAAACGCATTTGCTTTTGTCAATCATTATTCGTTTAGCCAGCTTTCTGGCGAAGAGGTAGCGCGTCTTCCTCGTGTTCTGGAAGTCCCGGGTGCATATAAACTAACCTTACATTGATAGGAACCTTACAAAAATTTAAGCCCGTTGATTGGTTGGACTCATCCTACGTCAGGACCTGTGATGTCAACTGATATATTTATGTACTAATAGCGATCCTTTGTTCTTTTTTTTGACATAATTACTCAATACATATTATATTTTCATTATAAATGTCTGTGTGTTCGGAGACTAAACTTCCAATTTCATTTTGTAACGAAGTTGAATCATATACACAGAATGTAATTACTGTTCGCAGCGTTGTGAAAAATTTAGAATTTTTAAGAGACAAAATAATATAAAAATAAATTCCCATTTTTCTAACAACAAATACTTCTTCATAGAAGATTTGAAATAATTTGTATAATTTTTCCAAAATTTATTTTTTAGGAAAATTAAGCATTTAAAAACTTACCTTATTTTCAATTGAAAAAAATCTGGTGCCAATTTTTTTAGGCCATTCCTTTTTCTCAAATACGGAAGTTGAAAGGGAAGCAAACTTTCATTTACCAAATTTTTTTATTTTCATTCGGAAAAATTTCAAGGATTTTTAAATGAATTCTAGTTTTTTTTTTTTTCTTTCTGAAATAAACTTTTTAAAAGGAATTTTTTTAAACCAAACTTGCTACATAAGTGTTAATTTGGGGAAAATAATATAAATTCTGTTGTGTTTTTTACAGATATAGCTCAAGAATATAGAGCAGATAGAAAGCAGCACTATTTGAAGCTTATAACAGTTGGCTATTCAATTTTTTTTAAAATTTGAATGTTTTTTTTAATTCACGCAAAAAAAATTTAGTTAGCTAATTTTTATAATAGAGGGCGCCATGGTGTAATTTTTATTCGTTTCCAAAAGACGAATAATTAGAAATGTAAACATTTCTAATTATTCGTCTTTTGGAAACGAATAATAAAAGTGAATAAAAAATGATACAAAGAAACATATTTTAATTGATGTAGAGAAACTTTTTGTTCACAATCTCTGGTTTATTTTGAATTCCAATTCGTGTTTGTCAATTTTCCGAATTTCGCTATCCATTTGTAGCATTCTTCTAAAATTTTCACATCACTGCGTCAAAAAATTTGGTTTGGAGTAAATGATTCCACTTCATTATAAAATGGTCGGAGGATTTGTTTCCAAAAGCAGAGACTTTTCATAAAGATTGAGAAAAAGAAACTGTAAGAATTTTTTATGTCTAAGACAAGAGAAGCACTGCGCTAATCCTTAAACATCACATTTCATGACGTAGGATGAGTCCAACCAATCAGCGGACTCAAATTTTTGTAACGTTCCTATCAATGTAAGGATAGTTTATATGCGTCCCGGGTTCGAATCCCGGTTCAGGCACGGTTGTTCTTTGTGCTATCTGTGAGATGTGTGACTGTGCTCTTTTATAAAAAGGGGCTGTGCAAGCGACTGTGATGAGTGCGTGGCTAAAGTCGTACTTTTAGGCCCTAGTTGGAGCTATTTGAAACAAGAAACGCATATCTTCGCTTTAAAGTCTACTGATATATCAGCGGGGCTTGTCCATGGTAAGTGCCTTAAGTAACAACAACAGCAACATTATTCATTAACCTTAATCTAACCCAATATTTATTTACTAATCTCATGGGTCTAAATTTCCGATTTTCATTATTTTTATACTGCCGATTATGAGAGATTTTATTGTATGCCTGAACAACACACTATATCTTACGGTAGAAGAATGCTAGAACAGTAAAAGTAATGCCATCTTATAACAAATCCATTTCTATTTAAAATGATATTCAGATGAAACAGAAATTCTTGAGGAATTAGAGACTTAATTTCAATATAATGATAGATTACGAGAAAAAAAATCGAGTGCCAAGGTCTATTCTCAAATCTAAATTTAAAATCTCTTCACTGATTGCTTTTACTATCCCACATTGAAAATTTTGAAAACTAAAATGCTACACATTTTTTATTTCAAAAATAAATAGTTTTCTATTAGACTGTTTGCCAAAAGATCTTGGCGGATTTGGAGAGACAGTTCAGCAAATAGTTCAAAAGTTTAACTATCTATTATCAGTTTAATCATGGAATTTGCAAAAAGGAAATATACCACTTATATATGGAGGGGGAAAAAATTGCCGTATAAATAGACAGGCTCTCGTTTTCCTGTAAGAATAAACAATGATTTGAGATTGAGTTACCTCCAATTCGATGACGGTACCTTCAACGTAAATGCTAACCATGTTCTTTAAAATACCCCTCTCAGTTTCCGTCTATGCAATCACGACAACGATTACACTCCAATATAAGATGATGGAATCCATTTTTTTTTTTTTTTTGAATAGCTGTTAAATAATGAATGCAATGATTTGCTTAAAAATCCTTTATTTTGATTTTTTTTTTTTTTTTTTTTTGCAAACAAAAATGTTTAGTCTCAGTTTATTGCTATTTTGAGTTATTCGCATAAATTGCGATTTAATAATCTTTATTTTGTATTTTTTAAAATCTATATAATAAGAATTTAGGAAATAAATATAGAATTTACTAAATATTTTGTTATCTGTTCAAGAATCGACATTAATCTCTGGAAGTAATTTCAAATTATATTCAATATGAATTTTTCTTATTAAATGAATTTTATAAAAAAATCAATAACACTAAAAAATAATAATAACACGTCATCCAGTCGGTTTTAAGATAGACTAGTTTTTAAATGATATTAAAGCAATTTTAAAAAAATGTTTTTCATAATGATTATCTATTATTGTAATCAATATAATCTATTGCACAATTCCATCTTGAAAATTTTTAAAACTTCCAATTTTTTAAAATCCGGTTAATAATTTTAGAGTTAAAAATTTCTTTTTAAAATTCACAATAATAAAACTAATCTAAAGAAAATGAATCGACTGTCAAGGTAAGAATAAATAACATGTTAGTTATAAGAATTATTAATCATTCTTGTCAATTACTTACTAAGCTCGATCTCCCGTTTCTTCTATTTGTTTTTTCATTTGGGAGGACGAAGGAGCATCATTTCCATTTTATTGTCATCAGTTAACTGATTTCTGTCATTTAACTGGGAGTGTGAGATGTTTTCATAAAAATGTCTTTGAAAAATGAGTGAATACTTTTTCCTTCGGGTTTAAAAACAATTCATTGGCAATAGGAAATGATGGGTTATTTTAAACTGCTGGCAATTTTTGTTTTTATGATTACATAAATATCTTTATACAAAAAAAATTTTGAATTATTATCATGTCAGAACATGAAATTGTTGTAATAAACGTTGTTTTTAAGATGAGATTTTTGGCGTCAATCAAAATCCGTAGACGAAAAATAATAATTTTATTATCCACGCGAGCATCTTAAAAAATCAGCTTTTAATAACGCTTTGCCATTGCATTTACAAAAGTTCTGATTTTAAAAAAATAAGTGAATGACTACAGCAAATAAAACGTAGAAAAATGTCATTTTCATCACGTAATTATATGAAATGAAATAAATAGGAAATGTGATATTTTTTAAAACAATAAATGCGAGTCAAGGTTTTTTGGATCGTTTGCAATACTAAAATGACTCATTCAATGAAACGATTAAAATGAATGAAAATATAATTGAACTTGCACGATCACGTGGTGCTTGGCCGTTCAAGAATTGATGTTCTGGCATGATACATTGAAATATGCATAGCAAATCTCATTTTAATCTTTTTATTATTATTAGCTTTTCCAATTTCATCTTTCTACTGTTTTATCTTTAAAGGAATACTTAAAATTAAAATTATTAACTCTACGAGAATGTGCTGGGACAATATCCATTATATTAAATAATTAATGTTCAATGTAATTGTTTAGTTCTAAAATACATCACGTTGCGGGTACATAACTATACTACCTTCTCTTTTGATATGACAGATGGTACCTTATTAGCATCATGCCATCATTGAGGAGTTTTATTAGATTGTATTCTCAATGAGTTCGTGTATTTTCATGTTTGTTTTACCTTATGAAATGTGGAAATTAGAAAATAGTTAAAAATAAAAAAACGAATTCTACGGTCGCAAATTTCAACTAATCATGTGTGAACATTATTATTTTTAAGTAATTATTTATCTTAATTAATTTAAATCATTAACCAGTTTAAACTGGTTTGAAAAAATTACGAGACTTCTCTCTCCCACTCTTTCTAAAGATAATTTTTTTAAACTTTCATTTCCAATTTTTTTAGCAAGTAAACAAAGTTTTGGAGCTCAACCGATTTTAAGATTTAAAAAAAAAACGAGTCACTTCGACGAAAAGTTCAATATTACTGACTATTTCATATATGGTGAAATCCAATGAACGTAATGCAGATGATATTAAAATTATGTTTTAATATTTACAGAATTTTGAGAAATACAGTAAGAATGCGCTTATAATATCATTTAAGAATAAATATAAATCTCGTTTTTCAAAGCTGAGAAATTTAAAACAAAAAAAGAATTTCGAAAGAAAAAAAACGATAATCTTCTGAGCGCGAGATTAATTATTTAAAAGTAAGGAATCGTACAGCAAATTTGAAGATGACGTCATTTCATAGAAACAAGAAACAAAAAACAATTTATAGTAATTAATTAAATATCACAAACAATGCTGGCAAAACAAACCTCAAATATCATGGGCCAGGTGACTCGCTATCTACCAATAACAAAGAGAATATCATTTGCCAGTAAATTTCGGAGACACCAAAACCTCACACACACACACGTTGCTTTATTATAAGTAAAGATTGCGAGTGCCTACGGCGAGAAGGAAAATCTGGTACAACTTGCTAAGCTTCAAAAATAATTAATAAATTTATATAAACACTGCTTACAATTCGTATCCGTTTACTCATAAGGTTTTAGAATCATTTTATTCCACATACGCTGAGGAATGCAAAAATAAGAATCATGTTTAGTTCCAATACTTTTATTTTTCATAAAAAATCAGAATTAATTTTTTTTTAAATAAACATCTTCTATTTCGTATATTTCAATGGCTACAATGGCTTCTTTGCATATAATTTCTATGTGAGAAAATGAAATAAAACCTTCCATTTATCCACTCCCAAAAAGGAGAAATATATATATATATATATATATATATA
>JAOUZG010038069.1:3055657-3105195 GCA_026289955.1 Argiope argentata | reverse complement strand
TTTTTTTTTCTTATCCTATGACCCTGGTGCCTTTATTTTTGCTTCATCATTGGAGGTTCCAATTTCAAGTAATTTTTAGAACATTTCGAAGTTGTTATCACCAGTTTTTCTTTTTGCTCATAAAAGAATATATTATTCCAAGAGTTATTTTTCTTTCTTTCCATAGACGGATGGAATTAAACCATTTTTAACACAGAATTTTAGATTTTTTTTTTTCACCGAATTCAGGGTACATTTTTTTAAAATCATTTTATCTTAAAATAATTAATAAAATTGGTCTATGCTTAATGTTAATTCTATAAGGAGATTTTAATATTATTCTTTAAAGAAATTCCTAAAGAACATTTAAAGTTTAAATTACGAACAATTGTATAAACAAATTACAGTTGAGTATTTCTAAGCAGTTAGAAGAAGATTTGTTTCATTTAACAAGCAAGTAGACATCAGGAGACTGATGTCGTTTTATTTCAAATTAAATCTATTAACTTTAAAAGAACAGTTCTTGCATATATATAATTTCTTGTATCACAGAAACGGCTCTAACGATTTGAATCCAATTTTACGCTCAGATAAGGTTTTACTTTAAGTTTATCTATATAGGTGCCTTTCCTTTAAGAAAATGCGATTTTACACACACACAAACACAAAACGTCTGCTGACGGCTTTGTATCTGTTCTCATGCTGACAATGCCGTATAGCGCCATCTCGTAAATATTTGTGGTACTTGCTTTGTTACCGTAGGATGATGACATACTAGTACATCGAAACTTTGTGAGACTGCCTAATATGACATTATCTAAATATAAATACGTTCGGCTCGTATCCAATAGCAAAAATGCAATCATTTTTTATCAATTTAATTAACTTTTTAAATGCATTCATTATTATTTTTTAAATTTAAATAACCGATTCATACGTATGTAAGATTGTAAAATATTCATTCATATACCGACTCAAAGTTATTCAGTGTTTGTATCTAAATACTTTTACTAAAAACACACACAGAGACACACACAATTTTACAAATTTTACAATAATTAAAAAAATAACCCAGACAAGCTTTATTTTAGGTTAAATTAAATTTGGAATATGAATATAGAGAAATTCTTTTTCGCAATTCTTTTAACCCTTTACCGCATATAGACCCATATATGGTATTCCTGTTTTGATTCAATTTTATTTCCAAATTAAGAATTATAAAATAATTCAAGCTTTTTTAATTCACCAAATATATATTTAACAATAATAAAATATTTAAAAAAATTGTATCTGATTTTATGACATTTCGAAATAACCTCACTTTTGCGCAAGTGGGTGAAAAAGCAGAATTGAAGTGCGAGTGATTCCTTTTCAAAAAGCGATAACAGAGTAAAACGTAAGTACAAAACATTCTATTTAACATCGTAAATATTGTTGACAAAATAAAAATTTTTTTCACCGAGTCGATATACTTATCTTTCTAGATGGATAATTTTTCTTTTATTATTTATTTTTATTTTCTATTTCTTTTATTCTTTTATTTCTTTTATTATTTTTTATTATTATTTCTTTTATTATGTCATTTATTTATTTTATTATTTTTCTTTTAATATGTCTTGTTGATAATTAAATAAAGCTATTTCCACCATGAAACAATTTTTTTCCAACGCTTTATTAATTCATGCTGTAAAGGTTAATAATTCTCTCTAATTTCATAATTAATATTTTACTAACCCAAAGCATCAAAATATTTCTACGCGGAAAATTTTAAACACAAATCAAATAATGGCTTTAAAAAGAAAAACTGCGAAGCAATTTGATTTTAAATGATGATGCTTTAACACAACTCTCAGGCACTCCTTAATGTCAAAAACAAGATGGCTTGTTTATACTTAATTCATATGATGAAATTTAAAAAATAAAATAAAATAGTTTGCTTATGAGTTATGAAATTATTTTCACCTTCAAATAAAAAAAAAATAAATGAAAAGAAGGAGAAGCCTAACTTTGCTTACTTTTTGCCACTACATATAAAAAGTTGCAAATGTTTTATTCTTTACGACTCGGCTTTTGAATAGGAGGCTGATTTGCAAGTGAAGCCGGTGCTAGACATTCGACTTTGTTTATGGCTTATTCTTATAAAAACCAAACCATAATATAGCGTTATGAACTTGTTGGAATCCCTCACAATCATCTATCAAAAATAATAAAAATAGAATAGAGAAAGAATCCACCATCAGAACAGACCCGAAAACATAAGAAGAAAGAGCATTTTTACTTCTATCAAACAAACTCATATCGCAGCGCTCGTAGCCAGGGGCGACTGTGACAGCCATTAAAGACCCGGGCCCAATTCCCGACGCAGCAGGGGCTCATAAGCGGTCCTCTTTCACTTTAAAAAATGCCGCCACCGAAAAAAATAAAATAAATTAGTCCTCCGTCTTGTACTTTCCTTCGCACCCCAGGTGTCCCGACCGCAAGGCGTTAAGTCACAGTCAGTTTTCACACCTGCACCGTTGTTCGGCCACGCCTCTCCAGTCACTTATTCGAATATCCCCCTGCCCGGAGACCCCCCCTCCCCACGTCGTATCGAAGAGTAAAAATCCAGGAGATGATATCCGTCTTTTGGTATGAGAATGCTCTGTACATATAAACGAGTTTTATTTGTAATTATTTGTCATTCTCATCTCGTTAATTCTGGAATGACTGAAAAAAAGATGAATGATATGTCCTCTATTTTTATCGCTTTTTCTTGGTTTATTTTTTGTCCCTCTCGGGGTTTTCTATCCTCTCAGCAGTAGTTAATAATTGGAAAAATTTTGGAAATGGAATGCTCGAGGGTTGTCATTACCCGATTGCTTGCTTAAGCAAATGAATTTCCGTTTGTCGTTAGCCCTTTTTTCGATGTCCGAGTGGTTAGAATTTTTTTTTCTTATTCTTTTCAGTTATTTATATCTGTAGAGGAAAATATAACCAGTTCACTAGTTCGGCTCTTTTTACATAGAGTACATATTTCAGAAACTACGAAAAGGAAATTGAAAAATTATCCAGGGAAGAAAAGCGAACTATTCCTAGAATAAACAAAATTTAATAAAAAGACTAAAATGAAATCTGCTATGCATATTATAATGTCTCATGTCAGAGCATCATTTCTTGAACGGCCAAGCACCACGTGCTCGTGCGAGTTAAATTATATTTTTATTCATTTTAATCGTTTCATTGAAGGAGTCACTTTAATATTGCAAATGATCCAAAAAACTTTGTCTCGCAATTATTGTTTTAAAAAAAATATTCCTGTTTATTTCATTTTATTCCTGTTTCCTGCTTTATTTCCTGTTTATTTCATTTCATATAATCATATGCTTAAAATGACATTTTTCTAGGTTTTATTTGCTATTTTAATTATTTTTTAATGAGAGCTTTTGTAAATGGAATAGCAACACGATATTAAAAGCTGATTTTTTGAGATGCTCTTGCAGATAATAAAATTTTTCTTTTTCTCCTACGGATTAAAATGTTTATTTTTCGCCTACGGATTTATGAATGGAAGCCTCAATCCCAATTATTATCATGTTTCTGACATGATAATAATTACAAAATAATAATGCAATGATTTTTGTGAGGATTATTAATTGAGAGTTGTAAGCAAAGCAGTGCAATGGGTGGTAACTATTTTCGTAAACTCCAAAACAGAAATTTAATGAATTCGTATAAGGTAAAAAATGAAAAAAAAGAAGTAATTTTTATTCATTTCTTTATTTTTTTCCTCCTTTAATTTATAATGCTCTGAAACAAATGGGTTATTGTTTTCTTTTTCTCTGAAAGAAAGTGCTTTAATTCTAATTACCCTCTTTTTAAAAAAGTATAAATAAATTAAATTTAAGTGACTTTTAATATTCTCTATCACTTCATTTCGCCATTAATCTCATAATTGTTTTCTTATTTAAGTATATTCGGTAATGTGTTTTCGAACTGAAAATTTCATATATTCACTGTTCTTGTGTGTTTTTTAAAAATTTTATTTGTAATTTTATTGATCAGAATAAATTTGGCGATTATCGTTGCTAAATAACTTAGCTAAAATTATGATATCTAACTTGTCACATCAGCGAAATGATAAACGACAGTGAATTTAATTTTGTCTAAAGCTTGCTTTTGTTAAGAGCTTTTATATGCTTTTATCAATGTGTATTTTTGTTCTTTGGAGTATTTTCATTACTTTTTTTCCCTTTGTATTATATATATTTTTTCAAAAGAGTATATTTAATCAAATATAGTTCATTTCTGCATTTACCGAAATTGAGATAATGGCTTCATTTTTAGTTATTTCAGATGAGAATCATATTAAGAATCAGATTCAGAATATTAAAAATGGCTTTGAATCCACTGTGTACAAAACATTATACAATTTTTGTGACATAATAGAAATCAAATTTCAAATCTTTAAATCTATCAAATGTAACTTTAAAAAAAGTTTTTTTTCTCTAACAATAATAATATGTTTCTTTAAAGATTGTAGAGGATTTTTTTTCCTTGCAACCATTCATATACCTTTGTTTTTCTGTCAGCTGAAAACTTAAAAATATTATTTTTTAAAAATTATCAAAGCTTTAATCTTTTTTTTTTCAGAGTTCATATTTAACTGATAGAATAAATGTATAATTCTAACTAACAGTCTTCTTCACGTTGCTTATTGATCAGCAAGAAAATCTATGGATTACAAAATTAATACTAGAATATCCGAATATCGCATGTTGTACATGTATTTCTTTTCAATAAAAACTCATTTTTGTCTTTTATATTCATGACTAGTTTTACCCGCGACTTCGTATGCATGAAAAAGCACACAACTAACCTAAAATCAATTTATTTACAGTGCGTACCTGAAATAAAGCCAAACCACAAATCAAGTCCGCATTTCTTTAAAATCAAGTCAAGTCTATGTTATTTATCGATTAAGATTCAGATAGCTACAACAATGTTATACACATAATTTTTAAACTTTTAATTAAAATGAAAACACAATTGTCCCCAATTACAACACACTGCACATGTGTGAATTTTCACCGCCAATTGGGGCAAGCAAATGTGTGAATTTTCTACGTGAGTTGGGGTAACGCAACACAGATGAGAAATTTTTAATTTCCTTTATTCTGTATTATCTTAATTCGAAAGCACCTTAGAACGAATCCGAAAAATCTATTAATTAACAATGTTTAATTTTAAATGCATCAAGCACTAAGAAAATAATCAGAATCTTTTGAAATAATCGGCCGAAATATGTTAAGCCTTAATTCGTTAGCGTGGGAAAACAAACTGAAGTCTTATTCATTTGGCGGTGGGAATATTTTCGGCTGTAAAATAAGAAAAGTGTCGTTTTTTACTATTTTCCTCACTATATTTCCGTTTTTTCTCTCTATAAGAACCTACCTCGTACCTTAACGAAAATATTAAAAAAATAAATGGTCAAGTCATTAACGAGTTTTGAGCTTAGCAACACATTTATCGATGTATTTTTATTTATGTAGATAAAGGGCGTATTAATCTCAATCATAAGCAACGCGAATGAATGAGATACAAAAATAAAACTACGTTTTCTTGTATTCGCTGTATTATTTTAGTTTGTGTTTATTAGAATATAATGATTATTGTTCCAAAAGTTCAACTCTGATAACTATTATTAGTAGTCAAGAGCATTTGTGTAAAAATGAAAGAGGAAATGTCCTCAATATATGATATTAACAAACATCGAATATTATTATATAAGCAGTTTATTTTGTTGCAAAACAACATTGAATTTATTTGTTAGATCCTAAATATTTCTTTAAGTTTCAATTATTCAAATGCTCTAATTAGCGCCAATATCTGCAATTGAATTGCAGTAATATCGGAGTCAATTCACTGTTATACCACTACGGTAGAAATAAAATAAAAAAGCAATTGTAATTTTTGAACCTTTTTTTTTAAATTTCATTTTAAACTAAAACTATTTTAATGGAACGAGGAAATTTTCCAGAGTTTTAATTCTATTAACCTAAAGCAGTAAAAAAATATTTAGATATGACTGTACAAAAAAAGTTCCTGAAGAAATAAATTAAATTAAATGAGAAAAGAACTTCGCAAACAGGGGTTTTTTTTTTTTTTCTTTTTTCTTTATCTCATTTATTTTCTAAAAGAACGATATCAAATAAGTTACATATAATGACCTCATGCACCAAAACTGAAATTTTAATTTCGGCACACATACCAATTCGTACGATATAAATTTATTATGACAATCATTTTTTATTCAGTTCCATAGAATCTTACTCCAGAATAAAGAATGAATGGAAGAATTTTTTTCGACACCTCGGTCGCTGCTTTCATGTTTTATGTTCATTATTTTTACGATCAATAAAACTATTTTAATGATATTTCGTAATAGAAAGAATCAAACATCTGTTCGGCGAAACCATTCCCAATATATGATGAAACTTTGTTTTCATTTTTTTATTTTGTCCCCATTTCCTGCCTCTGTATCATTACGTTGGCGCATTGTCATAACAATTCCCCCAATTGCTTCGCTACCGAAGCATTCTCAACAGAAAGAATAAAGAAACCAAACAATTCGAGAAGTTACATTACTCACGGTCTATTCTTAAATTCTATGAATTCACGGATATGCTTCTTCTTTGTACGTTTTGATCGCAGTAGTGGTGTAAATCAGCATTGCAGTAATTATTTGAAGAGGTTTTGGATCGCCTTATGAATTTCGACACGCTTTTTTAATGCTAAAATGTGTTTTGCCAACAAAGTAATTCTTCATTTCATTAGAAAAGAATAGGAATAAAAATTTGATAGAGAAAAACATACTGCAGACGATAATTTATGTCTTTAGATTATGATGCCATATACAATTATTTAAAAAGATAAATAAATAAAAAAATAGATAAAATTGGAACACATTTATTACAAAACTGAAGAGTAAAAAAAAAATGAATTACTTTTGATATAAAAGTAATGATCAAACGAAGAATTCTTACTGGCCAAAAAATAATTAAGAAATGCAACAAAAAATCGTTATTCTTTTAAAGAACTCGAATAAATTCTAGGAAAATTTTATTATACTTTTCCTTTTGTATTTTTCAAATGAAACTGTTTAAAGAATTTTGGATCGCTCTTTAGAGCATTCTTAATGCAAGGGAACGAATTCTGAATAAAGTAGTCTTTAATTTAACGATGCTTTTGAAAGAATAAGACTAAAAATTTCGAATGGAAAATGCAGAATATGTAAAAGTTGAATTTTTATAGTTTATGGAACTGTCTAAAATTGTTTTAGAGAAGAGTATTTTGTACACTAAATGAATCTATAACTGACTTGAGGTAAACTGGAATCTGTTGGTGAAATTAAAGATAAAATTAGTTAATGAAACTCCTCAGGGAATAAAAATTTGAATTTCTTATACTTGATGTTATTGCTCATACATTCTAAACACTATATGAACGTTCCATCGGCACTAAAAGAAGAAAACAACTAATGAAAATTTTAAAAAATACTTTTACATATTTTAATGCATTTGTTTTAACATTTTGTGTCATAATTTAGAATAAAAAGATGAACATTTTAAAGAATCCAAACGCGTATTCCTTATATCCGTATGAATTCTTATTTTAGTTTAAGTTATTATCATGCCAAAACATGAAATTATTTTTGGGGTGAAGTTTTTGGCGCCAACAAAAATTTGTAGACGAAAAATTTAAATATTATTTGCACGAGCATCTTAAAAAAACAGCTTTTAATAACGCTATGCCATTGCATTTACAAAAGTTCTGATTTTAAAAAATAAGTTAATTACAACAGCAAATAAAACCTAGAAAAATGCCATTTTGAGCATGTGATTATATGAGATGAAATAAATAGGAAATGTGATATTTTTTAAAACAATAAATGCGAGACAAAGTTTTTTTTTTGGATTGTTTGCAATACTAAAGTGACTCATTCAATAAAACAATTAAAATGAATAAAAATATAATTTAACTTGCTCGAGCACGTGGTGCTTGGCCTTTCAAGATATGATGTTCTGACATGATACATTGAAACATGCGTAGCAGATTTCATTTTGATCTTCTTCTTTTTTTTCTTTTCTTTTTTTTTTGTAGCCTTTTATGCGTCAATATTTAAACAAACAACATTCGAATTTCCAGCAAAACACAAAATGAGTATTAAAACTATAAGGAATGTAATATAATTTTTACAATTTTAAATTGCCTGAAATCCTATTTGAAGCTATATAAAAATAACTAATTAAAGTGAGAAGAATCTGTAAAGTAACTTAATTAAAGTAAAAATTTAGTAATTACAATTAAACTTTATTCTAACAAAAATCGAACTTTGGTATTTATTTCGTAGAATTTTTTGAAATATTTTCAATACTAATTCTATACTATTTCAATACTATTCAATACTAATTGTTGCTCTAGAGAGATTAGCAATAATTAGTATTGAAGCATCTTCCTTTAATTTAAATAAATAAATAAACTTTACTTGAGCAGCTCTTAGTACAAGCAGAATTCCACGTTGTCGTGAAATAATTCAGTGACAAGTACATCGCGATAGAAGAGTTTAGATATTGATTGCACGCAGCTTTAAAATTTCGAATTATGATTCTATATTTATAAAAAAAATCCTTTAAATGTAATCAAAAACTCTTAAAATACTATAAACAGAGCACAATTTGTTTATTTGCTATATTTTTTTGGGTAAAAACAAAATTTTGTTTGTGGCAAAAATTTAGATGCGATTAAAAATTTCCACGATCTTGTTGGCATAAGTAAATTTAAAAGTGATGACGTCACAGACTTCAAGTACTTAAGCCCAACAAATGATAACTTTTCTTATTCGAGATTCCGCTTGTGAAAGCAACTGAAATAGATGAGGTTATGAATATTTAGCATTTGAAAGCTAATGGTAAGTTTGTTTCGATTTCATCTATTGTTAATCGATCAAAGAAATTAATCTATTGTTTTTTATACATTGGACGCATATATAAAGTAAAACAAATGAAATGAATAAAAGCGATGATAATTAATTATTAGCAATTATCCAATGAATGACTGCTCGCAAAATTTAGAAGACATAAGGTCTTTCAGTATTAAATTATAAGATACGTGATCAAATTTGAAAACAGAAGCAAAACAATTTCACTGAGAAATAAAAAAGAAACTTGTTCTCACGTCACATCAAAAGTTATAAAGAATTATATGGACTGAAATGGAAAATAGTGATTTTGGCGATGAAAAAAGTGGAATCTGAATGATTTAGAGAACTTCTCATTTTACTGATATCAATTACACAAGAAGCAACTTGTAATTATTTGATACTTGATGATTATTTTAATAGATTTTTGTTATAATGGAAAATTATCTCGGCACTTTACCAGTAGTCACTATACGTCATAACATAATACTGGGCATTAGAGTATAATACACCCTACTGCCATTTGCTGAATTTGTACTTCAGCAAAACTACAACGATTCTTATTGTACAGATTCGATTCTTACTTTACAAAAGTCGAATTAGTTCTCAGAATATCAAAATTGATTGGTCAATCGAATATATAGATTGGCCAGCATTGCAACCCAGAACTTAATACTATAGAGGATCAATTGGCGTCACATATAACATAGCATTGATGCCCAATAATATTATTAACTTAATTTTAGAAGCTTAAGAACTAAGCCCTTTGCGGTCCGATGTCGAGTGTGATTCGACATTCAAGACTGTGCATCATTTTGACGTTTTATTTATTTATTTTTCAAATTTAATTGTTAAAAGCGCCTACATAATGGTTAAGAGATGTAGATTAATTTTTCAAAGAAAATCGACTTAAAAGAATTATGTATATTTATTTTTCATAGAAATAAACAAATCTTTGTATTAAGTGAATAATTTTGCATCTAATTATTTTTCGGACTGCAAAAGGGTTAAGAGATCTATTGAGGATGTATAGTACGAAAATGAGCCTAAAATATGAAGAATTTAGTTCCTTTAAAGTGGACTGGAAGTTCTGAACTAATCAATGGGAATGAGTCCGCAATCAAGTTTTAAATCTTACCTATTTAATTTAATTTGACAATTTTAATGTTCTTATTGAATAGCTTGCAATAATTTCAAATCAATTATTATTTTTTTAATATCATATATACATATGTAGCACACTACATTGAGACCATGTTTAAAAACATTATTATTTTTTTTTATTTGTTTGAATTTGTTAAGTATCTAGACCTTTCACATCACGGTGTACAAAATTTTCACGAAATGTAATTCATAATTAAAATGCCCCGAAAAAACAAATATCTATTTTTTTTACAAATATCTAAATTTTAGTTTAATTAAAGTGCATGAATATTGAGAACAAGCACAACAATAATGATGATCTTCACTGACTACTAGTTTCATCATTCTCTAAAATCACTTCACCATTGAAATTTGGTAATGATAATAGAATTTGGTAATTGGTAAGATAATGATTACCAATTTTTTTTTATCTGTCTATTTCTCTAATTTCCGTCTTAACGTGTGTGTGTGTGTTTTGCCTTGATTTAAAGCACAGAAATCGAATGACTTTATTTACATGTAGATATTAAAGTAATTTCGAGTTTTCCAAACAATTTTAAAACAGGATTCTATTATTATAAAAATGTTATAGTTTGGTGGCTACTTAATAAACTAAAAATGAATTTATTTTTATTTTTTAAAAAGTGATATAAGTTAGTTACAAGTTTACGCCCTCCTCCTCCCTCTTAAATTCGAAATAGAGTATTCCTACGTAGAATATTACAAAAAAATAGACGATGCGCCACTTTTCTTCTGAATTCCCATCAGTCAAATTTTACTGCAAGAAAACGACAGATGTCTGGGTGTGAACAGGCGGGGATACTCCTAATTAGGTTTCGAAGCTTCGAAGTCGATAACAAATCAAAAGCCAACTTATGGTGGACAGGACGGCACGAAGCAGTGGCCAATGGTGGTGTCTTTCCAGATATTTGATGTCATATATGTTTGAGGAATGCGAGGAAATGGAGGAGGAGCTTGTTGGGAAATAGAAATATGTGCATCCCTTAATGGCCTGTTGAGCATCTTAACATATAAAAACGACTTCTTTCCACGGAAAAGAAAGAAGCGTGGTATTTTTTTTAAAAAATGAACTGCGTTTTTAAAAAGATGTGCAAAGTAAGCATTAAAAAAATTCTAATTTTAAGGTAATGCGTCTTTTTAATCATTTAAATAACTTTCTTTCAAGACATTACAAGACTAAGCTCGAAAACTATATTATTAATCATTAGTTATTTATTATAAAGATATTTATTTAATAATTACAGCCGCCTTTAGTGACTAGTTTGTTCATAGAGATTAATTGTTGTTAAAATTTTCAATTGTATAATTCGTATAAGCTGGTCTTAATGGCTTGCTCAACAAAATTGTTTTAGTCTTCAAATTTCAGTAGTCATAAAACTTATTCAATATATACGTTTTTATTTCACTTTGCATTCTTCAAATTTTCGGTCATCTCTCTAAGAATTTTCAAGTTTTTGGGATCGTTTGCAATTCTAAAGTGACTCATTCAATGAAACAATTAAAATGAATAAGAATACAATTTAACTTGCACGAGCACGTGGTACTTGGTCGTTCAAGAAACATTGAAATATGCATAGCAGATTTCATTTTAATCTTTATTTAATAGTATTTTTAATGTAATACTCAATTTACAACATTCAAACATGCCTTTTTGCTAATGTTGAAATTAAGATTAATTAAACCTTTCCTTTAACATTAATTCCAGAGAAGATATTTTAATTTCGCTTTTATTTCCCAATTTATGCATTTTTAAAAGCTATTATAATTGTTATAATTTGTTTTGAATTACTCAATCATATCAAATTATCTATTCCAATGAAGTAAAAAATGTGATTTTTTTAAATAAGGCAATTGTTTTACATTGCTATTTAACAGCTTAAAAACTCAATCATTTGCTGATAGCTGAAAATGGCCTGTTTATTTTCAAGTAAAAATAAGATATTAATTATTGTAATGTGCTTATTTTCATTTTAAATAAAAAGTACTGCATATTTAAAATAAATTTTAAAATATTTTTGAATAAAACATTTTACAGTTCACTTTTATCTTTACGCATTTCATCATATTTTAAACACAAACTGCCAATGTATAGGGTTTTTTTTTTCAATTATAATAATATAACAAAATTTTAGTTTAAACTGATGAATTTACTTACATCATTTTCGAAAGCATATATGATTTCAACTTCGTTGATTACAGTAGTAATTTTAGACAAAATAGATTTCACGACATTCAGGAATTATTTATACTTTCTTAGGAAGTTTCATGATCAACGTCATGAGTGTCAGGAAATAAATTTCATCTCCTTAGTAAAACCTTTTTTTTTTTTTGTGTGTGTGTGTGTGTGTCAAATTTCTCATTACAGTTACTTTTAAAATTTTCACTTTGCCTCACGAGTTTTCTATGGAAGTTACCATTATTCGAAAGATGAGTTTATTAGAATACTTTTGTAAATTTATATGATTTATAATATTATTTGAAACAGTTTATAAATCATTATTGATTATAAAAATTGCACATAATAAGAAATAAATGTACAATTATTAATAAGAAATAAATTAAATAAATTTGAATAAGAAACTTAATTTCAATGAAATTGATTGGGTCATTAATTTATCTTGATCATCTTGTTCCAATTGGGAATGCTTAAAGTCATTGATTTATTTCGATAATATTGGAAAGAATAAGATATAAATAAATGGTAACTATAAAACTTTTATTGTCTAAGATAGTTATTCTCTGCTAATAAGTGAGATTATTAGATTATTATTAATAAGTCTGACAGTGCAAACTTTGAATATTACACCACTCCTTCCAAAATAAACGAAAGTCATGTGCTAATAGAAAAACGGAGGTAGTAACTTCATCGGGCGAATTATTAGACCTTAACAGAGTGGGAGTTAACAATATCCGTATGATTCTAAAATATTTGAGTAATATTAACCAAAACAAATTTATTCTGTATCTGTATAATGCACGTGTGTGTATAATGATGTAATGATATTTTAAAATTAAATTAAATCCTAATTAATTTCCAAATTCTTATTTTAATTTAGCCATAATAATTGCATTCTAAAAATATTCTCTTATTTCCTGATCTATTCCACTTATTCTAAATTAATTCAACAGAAGCTTTGTAAAATTGCTGAATCGGCTAAAAGGTGACTAATTCCCTCACTCCGAGGGATGGATAAAAATTATCCATCCAAGCACATTCCTTTAAAAGATCCCTTTGATTTCCTTAAGCGAGATGTACATGCGATTGACATGAATCAAAGATCCCTATTCAAATCTAAAAATACATATTCACAGGGGTTAAAAATTTCATTAGCTTTTTCCTCATTCCGTTTCGGGTCCTTCTGTGTTGTGTTCGTCGCTTCTGCTTGTACACAATGCGTGTGCATCCCGTTATGGAGCAAAACGAACTTAAAAATTCAAAGTGTCATCTGTGTCTTCGAAATCAATTTCTGCTTTCAACAAATAATAATGCTATATATATATATATATATATATATATATATATATATAAGCTCTTTGCATATATGTGACAGCCATCATATGGTAAAGAGAAATGACTAATATGCCTACCATAAGACATGGCTATGATAGAATAAAACACAATCAAGTGTATTGTAAAAATGTATATGACTGTGGGGCATACTATCATACCCGGACCCCATTAGCCTGAATGGGGTCCGGGAAAAATCTTTTTTGTGGGCCCCCTTCTGCTTCACTGTTTAAGTAATGACGAACTGTATGGTGGTATTTAAATTTTTCACCTCATTATATATATATATATATATATATATATATATATTGTTAGAATAAACTTTTTATTCGATTGCTAAAAGAAGCCCCTTATCGGATGTAGGAGGTCCGGGGCAACTGCCCCTTACGCCCCTGCCTTAGCCAGGCTCTAATGAGTCTGGCTTTAAATGAACTAGCGGGAAACTTTTTGCTTACTCCTGAATAAACTTGTCATGTCAGAGAACGAATCACATCGTTTTAGCATTCAATACTTAATGAAATAGTAACTTTCTTCTTGAATTTAGTATTCTGATTAAATCTATTGTGCCCTCCTTGGCAAATTTTTTTGGTGATCAATCCCTGACATACATTTATTGGTATCCAAAAATTTGAATTTGCTCTTAGATATGTTTTTCTCAACCCATTGAAACTAAAATATAGCATTTAATGGCACTTGTAGTCACAACTTTCCAACCAAATAAAGTTTTTGAGTTGTAGTTACATGTTGATAATAGGCCAATAGACTATCAACCACTAATGGGACTCTGTATACATTATAGATGTTAGTTTGCTGTACCAAATTTTATCTATCTAGCTCTCTCTTGTAATCCTCGTGCTAACTTATATTCTAACAGCCGGACATACTAATTCCCTGTAAACAAATTTTATTCAAAGTTTAGTAGAGATCTGCACATTTTGTTTAAAGACCATATGCCCAGTTTTAACTTTTAATTCCAAATGTTTTTGAGTCCTATTTGTCGTAGACAGACAGACGTACATTTTCCAAAATGTATATTTTGAAATCGGGGTTGGGGACGGGATCTAAAGCGTGGAGATTTTTTAAAATCTCAAGTTCATATTTTGGGACAATTATTAGATTTTTTCTATATTACGTATAGGAGAAAATAAAAACGGAACATTTTTAGAAGACCATATTCTTTTTCTCCTGCAAGATAAGACATTAATTTCAAATTTGATGCGTATACTTAACGTGTATCATCTGAGCAAAAATTGAACAGTAAACTTTTCGAGTTGGGGCGGAAAAAAGCAATGTTATATTCAATTGCCATAAGAATAGCATTTGAATTGTACAACAAAAGAAATCTCTAGAAGAAAATTCCGAATTCTTTCAAAAGAAAAACAATCCAGCTAACAAAAGAGAGAGGGGTAACAAAAAATGAAAAATCGTTCTTAGATTTGAGCTTTTGTTTGCATGTGAAAAGAAAGAAAAATTCAAAACTTCAAAAATCAAAATTCGTAAACCCACTCTAAAATAACAAGAATAACAACAACAACAAAAAATCATCAACTTCTAAAAATGTTAGAAAATGCCTTTCATCAGTTTAAGCAGTTTTTTTCTCTCTCTACGAATTTATATCACAATAATGCGATGTAATATTCATTGAAATAATGCACATCAATCATAGCAGTAAAAAACACAGTTCTATTATTCCTTCTTTGCAGAACTGAGTTCAAATATTGAAGATGCTCTCCCGTTGGCCGTAAATGTTTTTACATTTAATCAAACTCCGCAGTCTTTTAGTTCTTTTTAACACATTTCTCACTCATATTTTTTTCTTCTTCTTCTTTCTGTCGCTCTCTTTTCACTTCCTCCTTTCGCTCTTCTTTTCTCGCTCATATTTCAAGAGAACAAAGGGCAAATCCTTTGTGCCAAACATGGTTTTTTGCAGGAAAAAATGAATGCCCATGCGCAGAGCGGTCCTGAATGGGAAAAAAATGACCACTGGTTTTCAGAAAGACAAAAGAGGTGACATACGACACATTTTTTTTCCAGCTTCTCTTGCCTCTCTTCTTTATAGTGCGAGCATCGCTTAGTTTCTGATGAGGAGGGGGAAAAACGGCGTTGAAAACATTTCTTTGTTGTGCGACTTGCCTTTTGTCTACCGCTCAACTGTCTTTGAAATAACTTTAGCTGCAGAAGGGGGCTATCGGAAATATAACAATGATATTTAAAGGTTCAACGCCAAAGCTTCGGTTCTCTTAGTACAAATCAGTTTTTTTTTCTCTCTTCTCAAGGCCCCTTTTCATTTAAAAAATGATTTTTACAAGTTTTTTCTGTTAAAACCTAGTTTTTAGAGCGTACAGGAATTATTCTAGGACAAACTTGGTCAGATTGTATGAAACGAAGTCAAATCATAAGAACGATACGTAAATTGGCGACCCATTCTCCAAGCTTTCACACACACTAGGAGCAGAATATCTGACCCACCAAGGAATTCATTCGTTCTTCAAGATTCTGTTTAATCCTCTAGTTAGACAACTGACTCCATTTTTGTCCACTTATCTTATCGTCCACTGTATTTTATCCATTTTGTATTTCAACCTATATTTGGTTATTTATTAATATTTCAATCTGTGTTTGTCCATTTATTACTATTTCAATCTATATTTGACTATTTATTATTAATTAAATATTTATTTATCCATTTACTATAATTTTAATCTATATTTGACCATTTTTTTATCTGTATATAGCCACTGTCCATATAATAAAAATTATAAAGCTGCCACGTATTCTTTTTTGGAGGAAATTTTCATAGTCTTTGCTAATTAAAGTTTAACAGTTTGATTAATTGTCACAAGAAATTCACTGAAACCTTATTTATATTCGGCATTTGTGAGTGAAATTGTAATTGTAACAAGAAATTTCAATCCTCGACGGAATCCCAGCATACCTGTAAAAAAATTTTTAAACTAGAAAATTCATTTTTTGTAAAACATTATATTATACAAAATAATTATAGTATCTGCTTTTTTATTTTTTATAAATTAATTTCGTAATTCTTTCGAAAGCAATAGAAAACGTTACCAAAGTATTTTTAACCCAAAGTATTTTTAAAAGGAAAACAAAAATATCAAAAAATTAAAGAATTGTTGTAGAAAGTCTGATCGTCGCCCAACAAAAATTTCTTACTTCAAAATCACCTTCTTAAATTCAATTAATATTAAAATCAAAAAAATTAGTTAAAATTGAAACGAAAATTACACAGAAATAAAAATTTGTCATTAAAAAAAAGTACTTTTTTGTGTGAATTATTTGATCGGTGATTACCACGGGAAAAGTCAAAATTTCCGTTACTTCCTGATTAAATGAATATTTAATTAACTTTTGCATTTTTAAAAGTTCATTAAGGAATGAATTGTTTTTGTTTTAAATAATAATAATAAATGATGACAATATGTTAAATAACAAATTTAACTAAATAAACGCCATTTGGGGGAAATATAAAAGATTTTTCGCGCGACTATATAAAGGTCTTCGACTTCTCAATCAAATAAATTGTAATTAAAGGCGACGTTGTAGATGACTTGGGGCTTCAAAAGCTGTGTCAAGTGGCTAAATTTGCACCAAGTTCCACAAGCGGCATTTTTTTTCATAGAATTGAGTCTAAAATCTATGATCTTATCACTACAACCTTTAATTTAAAAAAAAGTGAATACAAATGTTTTACCAAATATACCAAATTTCTAACAGTGATTTTAAAGCAAAAAATGGCCAAATAATGTAAAATTCCGCTAAATTTCTTACAGTGATTTTTAAACGAAAAATCTCCAAAGAAATTTGGCGGAATTCCACATTATTTGGCGATTTTACGCCGCCGTCTGGCTAACGGAAAAGTACCCTCTTGCTTAAGCTAAATGTATTATCAAAAATATTTCAAGAATGTCATTGAAATCAGTCTAAGAGTTCAGATTCTGTGAGAAAAGAGTTAGTTAAAATTCTGTTTTTTCCCTCAAGCGGGGTCGGGAACTTGAATTTTGGGGTTACTAAATGAATTGAGCACGAAGGCTTATAAAGCTTCTAAATGTGTCAACAAAGTAGAAAGTTCAAAATGTCGTCTTACTTTGCAATATTTCTTTGAAATTTGGCACAAAATTGAGTTAAGTTAAATGTCATTTTGCTTATAAATTAACCTTTAATGCTACTTTACCAGCTAAAAAGTAGATGCTTATAACGCTTTGCAAATAATATTCGTTGGTTAAATTTCTTTGGAAACTATGCAATAAGTTTTATTAGCAATAAATAAATAAATAGATAGATAGATAGATAATAAAAAAGGAAATATACGGTCGCAACAGTGATAACTTGAATTATGTAAGAGTCTTATTATTTTAAGTGATTATTTGTCTTAATTAATTTAAGTAAGTATTTGTCTTAATTATTTTTCAAATCGGTTTAAACTTAATTAATTAAGTTTAAACCGATTTGAAAAAATTGCGGGACCTCTCTCTAATAATAATAATAATTTTTTTAACTTTCATTTTCAATTTTTCTAACTGGTAAACAAAGTTTTGGAGCTCGACCGATTTTAAGATTTAAAAAAAAAAACAAAAAAAAAACAGTAATTTCGACGAAAAGTTCACTATTACAGGAAGCTATTGTATATATGGTAAAATCCAATGAACGTAATGCAGATTGATATTGAAATTATATTCTAATATTTACAGTATTTTGAGAAATACAATTAGTAAAAATTCGCCTATAATATCATTAAAGAATAAATATAAGTAGCGTTTTACAAAATTGCGATAGTCAAAACTGAAAGAGAATTCCAAACCAAAAACCAAACGATAATTTACTGAGCGCGAGATTAATTATTTAAAAGAAAGAAATCGTAAACAAACTGGAAGATGACGCCATTCATATAAACGGCACTTATTAAATTGATAATAAATTTAATTTATTATCTCAAACAATACTGGCAAAACAAACTTCAAATGTCATGGGTCAGGTGACTCGCTATCTACCAATGAAAAAACGAAAATTTTTGCCTTCTAATTTCGGAGACGCCAAAACGTACTAAAGAAAATAAAATCATGCTCTCGCATGATAAAAGTCACTATTTCTATCTAAATAAAGGCTTTTTGAATAAAAAATAGTATTGAATGTATTTTAGGGCTAAAATATGCAAGTAACCCAATATCATAACACCAGAAATGTATAAAAAATTTATGCTTCACTAACATTAACAGTCACTCTTCTCATTATTGAAAACCCTTGGGTATAATATAGAATTTTTTACTGAATAAATTCATTAATAGAAATTATTGGCAAAAAATATCCTAAATAAGAAGTAATTTTAAATAAGAAACCATGTTTTTATGGTATATTTCATAAGCATTTAATCCCTGCAATTTGAAAAAAAGAACGAAAGACTGGTGTATAAACCAACGATAAATAGAGAGGGACTAATTTTAAAACTAAAATTCTTCAAATTCAGTAAAAATTTAAATTTACTTTTTTTAATGTGTTTAATTTCAAAAACTGAAAAACGGTCGAAACAAATTCTCGGTAATTTCGATAGTTGAACGTTAGATAAACGTCAAATCTTTTCGTGAATTCTTATTTTCCACAAAAAGTTGCTGAATGCCAAAATAATTCATTTAAACAAATTTTGCATGAGTGATAACTTGAAAATTCTCTATTAAATGTATTTGCGCATTATTAACCGTATTTAGTTGGAGAACAGTAGTTACTAAAGAATTTAACTGTGCACGATCTTTGGCGATTAATCACTGTAAAACGATTAATATACAATAGAAAAAAAATGTGCATTTTGAACATCTTTTTTCCGACCTATTATACATTAAAAAGAAAATTTTGCACATAAGTACATCATAATTTAATCATAAAATTCATTTACAAAACTTCATATGTTTAATATGAGTTTCTTTCATTATGGTTTTTATAACAGATTTGATTCTATAAATTAAATTTAGAATGTACTTATGTCGAAAATTTTCTTTTTAATGTATAAGAGGTCGAAAAAAAGATGTTCCAAAGGCACATTTTGTTTTCTATTGCATATTAATCGTTTTATAGTGATTAATCACGAAAGATCGTGCACAGTTAAATTCTTTAGTAATGTGATATAGATCTACACTTTAGATGCCATATCTGTTTTTCAAATTTTATCCATATAGTTTTCTTTGTTGCTTAGTTATTGTGCTAAGTTATATTCAGACAGTCTCTAACTATCTTCTCAATAAAACTCGTTAAAAATTCGATGTAAATTTAAAAATTTGGTGTAAAAATGTTGTACGGAATTTCATTCGTCAGGTTCAAAGCATTTTTGAGTTTTTGTGTTCGTATACAGACAAAAATATGTTTTGGGACTTAAAATACAAAAATTCGCCAAAAGCTAGAGATTTTTTTTTTGATGTTTGCAAAGTTTTCTCTTTTTATACTGTGTATAACAGGAAACAAAAAAAATATTGATTTAATCTTATTGCAAATTAATAATTCTTCAGAAAACTAAAAAAATCTATTGGGATTAAAATTCAATTTTTAAAAAATTTTAGTTAAGCTTTTGAAATTGTTAATTTATTTACATCAGGAAGATAAAAACTATATACTATCCACTCTTTTAATATTAAAGAAATATAAAAGCATTTTCAAAAAAATTTCCTTGCCAAAAAAATGATGAAGATATTTACAACACATTTTATTTATGTTCAAATCAAATGTTCAATGTTTACTATTAGACTCAATTGTATACGATCAAACTGAATATAGAAAAAATACACCTGAAAAAATAAAAAAACTTTTTTTAAGAAAGTAGACTATAAGAAGACTTATTTCATTGATTGATTAATATTTTTTTTAATGTCGGCATCCTGGTCAAGGGGTAACGCGTCTTTCTGGGCGTCCCGAGTTCGAGTCCCGGTTAGGGCACGGTTGTTCTTCTGTGTCCATAAAAAGTGGTTGTACAAGCGAGAGTGTGTGTGTGTCATTCTCATTTGAGCTAGAAGTCAGACTTCTGCTATCATGTGCTCGGCAGCCCATACTCTCAGTAGCTACTACAACCCTCTTTCAGTTTTAAAGAGGACAGGTCATCATCAACATCACCATATCTCTTTAAGTAATTATAAAAAATCTGTATAAAAACCAGCCTTGTAATTTTGAATCTTGTTCATACAAAACTAAAGATATCCCTTTTTCCAAAGATGAATTTTTTAAAAAAAATAAAGTTTCTTTTTAATGTACTCAATTTATTTAAAGTTTCTAACTTAAATATTTTTCTCACTTTTTTTATATTTTTTATTTGACACAAAAAATAAAAATTTCAAAAATAGGATTTTTTTTCTACGACACACTCTTTTTTTAGGAATACTTCCCATGTTGGAATTGTCTCTTCAAAAACCTGTTGATTTCTTCATTTATATATTTAGCGGTTCCTTTTAAAATTGCATTTCGGAATAAATCATTCTTGCTTGAGTCGGATTGAGGGTGGGTTTAAAATTCCAAAGGATCTGTTCAAAAGTCTCAGATAGTGACGCTGTTATTAAATGAAGCACATAATTAAACGCAATAAAATACTTCAGAATTTTTTATATGTATATGTGTATGTATGAATGCATGTCCATGTGTGTTCGTGTCTATGTCAAGCTTTAACATTGAATCTTCAGACAATATTATATGTCTCACTCTTTCTCGCTGGTAAATTCTTCGATTCAGTGTTTTGTATTTGATATTTGAAGTGACAAATTTTATAAATATTTACTTTCTGAGACATTAATCATACTTTCTTATTTAAAAAACTCTAAATAATTAGGATGTAAGAATTGTTTCTTTTTCTTGTGTTGTAATCTTATTTCATCATAACAAGTTTTAAGAACATTCCGGACTTCATCTCCCTTTTCTTTTATGGGTTTTAATTTGATTGGTCTTCGAAACAGCTGAAAGAGAAATAAAATATGATCTCCCAAAATAGAAAAAAATAAAAAACTTCCAAAATAGATCTAAATTAGTCATTGTTATGAAGATTTTGTTTGTGAAAGATCAATTGGCTATGATTTAGCTAGTCTATCGGAGTTTCAATTGACAACATCCAAAATAAATATACAAAATATTGAAAGTTTCAGGATTGGAAATTTTACGCGATATGCTTAAATAAAATTTTGATTTATTATGAGCTTAAAATCTAAGAAGGAAATTGTTCTAATCTAAAATTGTTATCATGTCAGAACATGATATTGTTTTGGGAATGAGGTTTTCTGGCGTCAGCAAAAATCCGTAGGCAAAAAATAAAAATTTTATTATCTGCATGAGCATCTCAAAAAAAAATCAGCTTATAATAACGCTTTGCCATCACATTTACAAAAGTTATGATTTAAAAAAAAATAAGTTAATGACTACAGCAAAAATAAAACCTAGAAAAATGTCATTTTGAGCACGCGATTGTATGAAAGGAAATAAATAGGATATGTGATATTTTTGTAAACAATAAATGCGAGACAAAGTGTTTTTGGATCGTTTGCAATACTAAAGTGACTCATTCAATAAAACGATTAAAATGAATAAAAATATAATTTAAATCGCATGAACACGTGGTGCTTGGGCGTTCAAGAAATAATGTTCTGGCTTGATACATTGAAATGTACATAACAGATTTCAGTCTTTACTTTAATTTTTTCGTTGTTATTTTTATTGTTTATCAGATTATCCAAATTTATAGTTTAAGATTTACGTAACGCTTATGAAGTAGAGAAAACCGTATCTGCATATTAATGATTTATGAATAGATAATAGAGTTTTTATTGTTCTTTAAAAAAAGTTGTTATTTATTTATTTTTAGTTATATAATCCCCTCAATATGTGAATTTGGTCGAAGGTAATAAGATACACTCATTAATAAACAAATTTATCATAACGTATTCAGGAAGCGCTCGGGTTTAAGATAATATCCAAGATCAACCATTTTATAACTGTTAATTCTTCACTATTTTTATTATTCACAATTTATTTCACTATTTTATTATTCACAAAATTAAAAATGCTACAAAAGAAATAAATAGAATTCTAGAAAGAAGTAAAAAATATCGTGATTATATAGTTATGCTTTGCAAGAAGTTTTTCTTTAAAAGTTTAACTTTTTCAAATATTTTGATATAAAGTCAAAGCAATTAGTTTTAAAAAATACAGTATAATTTTTTCAATGTGAAGTGGCATTTCAAGTAAATAATTAAAATAACATTGTTTAGTTATTTTAACATTGTAAAAAACTTAATTAAACAACATTTACTTGCTTTTATATATTTGACTGTATTAAAGCAGTTATAAAAATTGCCGAAAAAAATTCTTTTCTTGAAGCACAATTTTATAATAATTTTATTCAATGCCGTTTAGCAATAGAGCTATATGCCCAAATAAAGTAATTTGATAATGCATTTGTCAAATGATACACATTCGCGTTGTATAATATCTATGAAACACAAAAGTGAGATGAAATTCTTGAAAATTTGCAAGGATTAACATTACTTTTCCAGATGTACAAAGACACACGCACACACAAATCAATGCGAATTGCTGCTTTAAAATTCTATTCTAAAAAGATTATTTTTATCTAGTTTCTTTTATGCCCCATACAATTATCCGCTTGTGAAAAGAGTCCAAAGCATGACCTGTCATGACGGCTTACGCCAGAAATGAGCCTAATTGATTGAACTCATGTTCTGTGACAGTCACATGACAAATATAGCTGCACATATTATTTAACAACTAATTATTAATTATCTAATGTGATTTGCATTTCAAAAAAATTCCATAGGATAACTGAATTTATCAGTAAAAATAGAGATATATTCTTACCTCCTTAGCACAACATCAAGTGTCATACAAAGACTAATCGGTGGGGAGAGCACAATTTTTTTACATGCATTTGCTTCATAAATACTAATAAAACAATTATGATAGATAATAAAACAACAATAATTAACAATCGCTATTAACCAAATTATTTTGTATTTAACTTTTATATCTGCATCCTCATCTATTGTGTCATGATAACAAGTAAACACAGAATTCGTGTGTGTGTGTGTTCATGTATTTTATCTTTCTGCATATTATTATTATTCCAAATAATTTTTCAAAGGTGAAAACCGTTGTCAACGGTTTCATCTCGATATCATTTCTTATACTCTTGCAAATTCTGTAAATAGTTAACTTTGTTTTTCCTACTGTAAATATTTTATTATTTAATAATATTCTCGTAACATGCTCATCAAACCGTTCAGTGACTAAAATGGTTAGGGATACAGGGATATGAGATGGCGTTTTATCAATATGCTCTTTATGTTGTTGTTTTTTCTAAGAATTTTATTTTCAGTTTGAACTTTCTTTAAATATTGTCTATTTTTTATTACCTTAATTAAAGTTATTTTTAAAACACTTTTTTAAACTTTTGCTGTATCAATACGATAATTAAATTCGTTTTACAAATAAAGATTTCGTGTGAACATTTCGATTCATTTATGATTTCAAAAACAGTCGAATCCTTAACCATTCAAAGGTGAGGAAAAACTCAAGCACCGCCCCCCGACCCACAGATCTGGAACAACTAATGCTCGGTTACAGTCAAGTAATCCAGAAAGGCCGATAAAAAAAATATTGCTAAGTTTTAACAAAACTGGATATTTGCTACTGCATTATACTTTTCAGTGCCCGGTGTCTTAGAGCGAAGTGAAAAAAACTCAGTGGAGTGTACAGACGACTTCCAGGCGCCGTTTAGAGGGTGGGGCAAATGGTGTGGAAGAAAGTTTTTCTGCGCTCATACTTTTTTCTGCGTCCGACTTTATGTTTTTTGATGCATCCTCCGCATCCCTATCCCTGTTTTTTACGACGTAGGGGTGGCACTTTTGTCAGGTTTTTGCTCAACCAGGCGAGAGTGTTTTCCGCATTGTTCCACCAAAATGAACATTAATTTTCTTCTTTTCAGGTTTCATGCCTTTTCTTTCTAGCTTTCACGGGTTCTCTACATGATAAATTCATTTCTCTCTCTCTCTCTCTCCACTTTTTTTTTCTCCTTCACTCTCTTCTTTTTCTCTCTTTCAACATTTTTTATCCTTATTATTATTAATTTGCCTTCTAAAATATTTGCTGTGAAGTAGTGGCTGTCATAGAAGAAAGTTTGAAGAATTCTAATATGAATGGGCGGGGGAATTCATAATATGTGAATAAGTATTTGGAATTAGCTAATAAATTTTACTTGATGTTTTCTTTTCTTTTTTTCTTTAAGAACCAAGAAAAGGGGGGAGGAGAGTGATCTAATTAATTATTACCTCCTTATGATTCATGAATCTCTTTTGCAAGTCAAGAAATAATGGATTTATGCAGAATCATTATGCAATAATTGGATAAACTTACACTTATTTACTTGAATTGTTATTGGATAAAGAGATTCCTGATGCTTATGATTAGAGTGGAAGTCATTTGTTGAAATGGCCCATAAATCATATTATCTCTCTGTTCTTTCGGTTTTTGTTTTTCTAGAAGAATTATTGATAATCGTATATATAGTTAATATAAAGATTAGAATATTCAATCACAGCGATGAGAATCAATTTAATTATTTCAGCTTCGTTCAACGATCAATAATTTCGTAAGTATTCAATTATTCGTTTCAACGATTTCAATTTTCACGTAAATTTCAATACTTTGTTATAGAGATGGTATAATGGAGATGGTATACTGATTTAACACACACACACGCACGCACGCACGCACACAGAGAGAGAGAGAGAGAAATGAATAGAAAAGTCTTTAACAACCTTAGTGCAGTTGCTCTACTTTTCTTACATATATTCCTGTTCTTTATTCGTACAATTGTTGTAAAAGTGCTTCCATTTATTTTTGTTATTTATAATCTATGCTCTCATCAAGTTGCATCTTTTCAATATTGTTCTTTTCATTTAAATATGAACTATAATTAGTTAATAAATAACCCATTTTTATCAATATTTTTTACTAGAAATAGAATTTAATAGACTTATTGTAAGAATAGTTGAAAGTTTCTGTTTTCATTGAAAACCATTTATTTCTAGAAATTTTCTGGAAATTTTCTTTAGGTAAAATTTGTCCTAATTTGCTTATATTTTGAAAGAATCAATTATTATTTTCCTTTTTAATTAATTTTTTTGAAACATAAAAATTATAAATAAGCATAAAACAAAGAATCGAAATATAGGAATGTTTATTTTTCTGGTAAAAACATTTTTTATCCGAATAATTAATACAAATTGACTCTCTTTTCTTGATTTTTACCATATTTTTTTTAATGAAATTTAAATACAACATTAACAATTCAGTGTTTTTTTTCTCCTATTCCGGATTGTATTTATACACTTGGTGCTACTGTAAACTAAATTTTTTTCTCTTTTTATCTCAATTATAATTTTCGTATATATTAATTAATACATAACATCACAGTCAGTAATAATTTATATCACTAACTGCCTCAGAAGTAGATTTAAATAGCAAACGATTTGTTTCGCCAAATTTAAAAGCAATGAATAATCAAAAATTTTATTCTCACACATTCTGCAATCAAAGTTATTATGGGTTGATTATTTTGATGAGATAATTCCAAAACAAAGATTCTTTTTATTTATGATGTTATATTAATGCCTTTTCTAACATTCTTAAAGTACATTCTTTTTCATAGTATACGCTTGATATTTAGTCATACTGTATCATGATATTTAATTTCTAGAAACTCCTTTGATATTTTTTATGGCAATTATACCAATAAAAATATTGTAACAGTTTAAAATTTTCAATTTTAAGCTTTTTATAATTATCATGGTTTAGAATGTATTAAGCCAAAGAAATTATTTTTAGTATTATATTTAATTGTGAATATGTGAACATGGCAACTTAAATATGCGATTTCTTGATAGATAAAATTTAGAATGTGGTCCATTCATCAAAACAGTAGACCAAACAGTCACAAAATTATAATATACGGTGAAAAATCAGTCAGGCTCAATAACGGATTAAGACACTTTATTCTACAAGAAAGCAAAATAGCAAAACACAATCGAAATGTGCTTTAAAACAATACTTGGGGTAAACACCAATATATACAACAGTGAGAAATATGAAATATATTTTTTAACTAGCTCTTACCCGCGACATCTTACGCGTGGAAATTTTGATGTTTATATATGAGAACTGACAGTCTAATCACAATGCAAAATGTTATCGAAACCGTATGCATGCACAAATTTTCAACGTCAATTGGAGCAATGCAAAGACATGAATTTTAAGCACCTGTTTGGATAATGCAATGCAGATTAGAAAATTTTAGTTTCAATTCATCTGTTTTATTTTCATTCAAAGGCACTTCTGAAGGAATCAAAAGATCTATTAATTAACAATGTTTAATTTTAAATTTATCATACACTACAAAAATAATCGGAATCGTTTGAAATAACCGTTGCGTCTAACATCATTAGCATGGGGGGATGTTATGTTATTAAAACCATAAGGGTACTTTTCCGTTTGTCGGGCGCAAACGAACAATCGCTCAAAGAAATCTGAGAAAATTTGGCGGAATTCTAAATTATTTGCTAACGGAAACATGCCACTTTAAGCATATATAAAAATATATAGCTAACACAAATACAATTTAATTACAAAAACACACAGTGGTACAGTTTTAATATATAGTCAGTTTCGCCAAAAAAATTGTTTGCCACCAAATTTTAGCGAAATGGCATTTCTAATCACAAGGTTTCGATGCCCGTTGCAGCAAATTAACGGAAAATAGAAAAAAATATCAATAAATGCAATAATATGGAATGCACTAAAAGATTTAATCGAAAATGATGAAAATAGGCCAAAGAAATAAATACAGCAAGAAAAAAATCGAGAGAAATGAATAGGAAATAACGAATTATATTAACACAAGAACAGCATAAGAAAAAAATTTAATAAACATTCCTTTAGAATGGTAAGATAATATTAGAAGAACACCGGAAATAGAAAAATAAAAACAAACGATTCAAAATGTTCAGGCAGATGTTTTCAGATTTCTTTATTTTTTATTTTTGGATGGAAAAGTTAGTTTGTAATTAATAAAAAATTAACCACTCAATTAACCGGAATTAAAATTACCCTATGTTCTTCTGTAGACTATAATCTATCTATGTGCTAAATTTCATCCAATTTCCTTCAGCCGTTGTGACGTGATTGACGCCACATCATCCATCCAAACTTTCACATTTATAATAGTAGTATAGATGAGCATATTATTGTAATTATGATCATAAAGGAATTTTCAAAAATTATGAAGAAATCCAGAAAAAAAAAGCGCAAGAATTAAACTAATATCTTGGAATAGATATTGGGATTTTTTCCCCTAATTATTGTTTACGAAATTACAGTTAAACGTAGAGATACCAAAAATAAATAAATAAAATAAAATAAAAACATCAAATTGTAAGACAATTAAATGTTTAAATATGAATGTTTTATTGTATTTTTTTTAATTCATCTTTTCGAAATTTGGAAAAACTGAACCATTATTTGCATAATATAAAATGTAAACCATTTTTGCATTATTCAAGAATTGAAAAAGGCAAATTAGTCATAATTTTATTAAGAAATTTTCAAAAAAATGTTCACATTTTTAAAAACATAATTAAACAAAAGATTGAAAGGAAATCTGCTATGCATATTTCAATGTATCATGTCGGAATATCATTTCTTGGACGACCAAGCACCACGTGCTCGTGCAAGTTAAATTATATTTTTACTCATTTCAATCGTTTCATTGAATTAGTAAATTTAATATTGCAAACGATCCAAAAAAATATCACATTTCCTATTTATTTCCTTTCATATAATCACGTGTTCAAAATGACATTTTTTAGGTTTTATTAACTTATTTTTTTAACTCAGAGCTTTTGTAAATGCGATGGCAACGCGTTATAAAAAGCTGGGAGTTTTTTTTTATAGATGCTCTTGCAGATAATAACATTTTTAATTTTCTCCTACGGATTTTTGTTGACGTCAAAAACCTCAGTCCAAGAACAACATCTTGTTCTGACATGATAATATAATCTTAAATATTTTTTGTATATTAATGAAATATATATTATATGCTTAAATTATTTTATACGTATAATTTTATCGGAAAAGAATTTACTTGAAAATTGAAGGAGAATTTTATATAATTATTTATTGAATTGAATGTCAATTTTAATTTTCATTTGCTGAAATATTCACGTCCAATAAATTATGATTCTTATGAAAATTGAATTAAGAAGGATTCAATTTAATTTTTTATTCAATGCATGATTGATTATATTAATTGTGATTTATTTTATATTAGAGCCAACTTATGCGCAAAAACAGTCCAGATTATTGCATCACTGTTTCAGAAAACGAATATTATTAGTTCTAATATCAATTTCCAATTAAATAACATTTAATTATAATAACGATTCGAAAAAACTGTTTTATTTAATTAATTACAAAACAGGCAATTTGTCTTAAATTATCAACTGCAATTCGAGCATTCATTGAAAATTCGATAAGCGACATTCGTTTTCTATTAAAAAAAATAAATGTTTATTTTAAATTTCCGGAATTAGATACTAAAAATGAACCAACATGACTATTCCTTATACTTGTTAAACTCAAAATTTTTCTTTTTGATTATCAATCAAAAGAATTTAAATAATTTAAAGTTATTGAAAGTATTTAGTTTATATAAGAAGAACTTCAATTAAACCGAAAAATTTCAGCTATTGAATGTATTACATTTTTGGCATTTTATACTAGTTTCTATTATAACTTACCGAAAATTGTCTGAAAATTTTTTATTTGCCTCATCTTAATGAAAAATACAATTTGAAAATCATTAAAATTAGTTAAAAAGAATCATTTATTAATAAAATATCAACTCAAAAAACCTTTGCTCGAAACTGTATTTCATTTTTTGTATAATAGTCAGAAACTTGACATTTTTTGCACATTTCTTTCACGAGTTCTACTTCCAATACTCAGATTTCCTCAAAGGATCTGAATAATTTCGTTTATAATTGAATGAAAATACTTTATAATTTTCAGGCTCAGAAAGAAGTTGCTTAAAAAATTATAACTTTTATCAAATATACTTCCCTTCTCAAATTTCTCGTTTTTATGAATATTTTAATTCTCTTTTTATCATGTCAGAACATGATGTTGTTTTTGAGTTGAGGTTTTTGGAGTCAACAATAGTCCGTAGGCGAAAAATAAAAATTTTAATATCTGCAAAAGCATCTTTAAAAGAATCTGCTTTCAGTAACGTGTTGCCATTGCATTTACAAAAGCTCTAATTTAAAAAAATATGTTAATGGCTACAGCAAATTAAAACCTAGAAAAATGTCATTTTAAGTACGTGATTATATGAAATGAAATAAATAGGAACTGTGATATTTTTTAAAATAATGAATGCGAGACAAAGCTTTTTTTGATCGTTTGCATTACTAAAGTGACTCATTCAATGAAACCATGAAAAAGAATAAAAATATAATTTAACTTGCACGAGCACGTGGTGCTTGGCTGTTCAAGAAATGATGTTCTGACATGATACATTGAAATATGCATAGCAGATTTCCTTTTTATCTTTTTAAAGTATTTTATTTTTTTATACATTAGAAATAAATTTTAAACACTAATATACAATTTTATTAAATATATTAAATGGCATTAAAGGAGCAATAAATAAGCAATTACATTTATAACATTTTCATAGAATTAAAAAAATCAAAAACAAAATAATCTTCTCTATGAATAAAAATATAGTTTTAATTAATAAAAAATTAATTATTTAATTAATTGTCACGAAATTATCACTAAAATTTTTTATATACTTTAATGTATTTTGTATGAAAATTTGAAGAATTTTTATTTTATATTTAGGATTTCGGCAACCTACAAATTATTTCAATTCAGTCTTCAATTTTATTATTTGTATAGATAAATAAGTATCGTGTATAATTTTTATTGCTTAAAACTAAACTATTTGCAAATCCTATTTCGAAATGCTGCATAAACAATATTTTTTAAATTTCTAACCTGGAATTTCTTCCATATTTTTAAATTTTAAATTAATCAAATATAGAATAAACTTACTAATTTACAAATATTATTTATAATATGTAAGCTTCGTTTTAAGTTTTTATATATTCTTCAATATATGTGCAAATTCAAGCAATTCTACGCTTGACACAAAAATTTATGCTATCAGTCGTGTAAAAATTCCGTGTAAATTAAAAAGCAATTACGCATCTAAAAATTTTTAAAAAAAGTATTTTATTTTTTATTACTCATGGAGCATTTTAACATTTTAAAGCATTTCATTTAACATTATTACCGTTTTTTTAAAAATATAATTAAATTTTATAACCAATAAATAATGAAATTATCTGCCTGTTTTAGAAACATTTGTTTAAATGTAAGCTACTATAAAACTATGATAAAGATTTCACAAATTGTATTTTGCTCTAATTTAAAAATAAAATGTCATTAATTAAAATAATTAATTAAGAAAAATATTATTCAAGAAAAAATAATTTTTCAACAGAATTAATATTGATTTATAACTTTCCGGTAAGTCGAAAATTCATTGTAATATTTATGCAATAATTTTTCTTTCGAGTTTTTTTTTCTATGATAATAAATATTTCCAAATATTATATAAAAGTTTCAATGTAATATAATAAAACCTTACTATTTAAAATAAAATTCATTTATTGGCTCTAAACTTAAAAAAAATAATCTGAATTCTTAAGCTCATATCAGTACTTTTTTATTGATTAAATAAACCAAATCATAGAAAACTTTCCTTTTCAAAAAGAAAAATCTTAAACGTCCATTTAATGCTTGAAAGAAAACTTTTATTTTAATGTCAGCTTTGTCGCATTTCTGTCTTCCAATAAAGCTGGACGCACCATTGATCGAAGCATTCTAAAAAAGGAAACGTGGCATTCGAAACTCATAAAACCCGAGTTAAACCTTTTTTTAATCATTCTGAAATCCGATTAACGCGGTAGTTCAATTTATAGACTTGAGCATAAAATCTGTTTAGGGTCTCGGTATACACGCCTCTACAAACGCTTCTGTTCCTTGATCTTTTAAACCGCTGTCTGTTTTTATGTCCTGACACTTTGTTGGCGAATAAATCAAAGGACAAATGTATCATTACAGTTTAACAATAAAACCTAAATCGCAAATCATACTACTTTGGCATTGTCGGCATGAAACTGTTTAATGCCGAAGTTCAACTAGATCAGTGCTCTTAGCGCCATCTATTGGGCAAAAGAAAAACGTTTTATCCATTTGGAAGAAATTTTTATAATTGTAAACATGTTATTTGAATAAATATTTATTATTAGAAATAAAATGCATAAAAACCACAAAAAAAACGATATGCTTTCGTGGGTTTTAAATTTAAAAATGCTCCCCTATCACAAAAATATCAAATTAAATAAAAAAAATCACAATAATGTTCCTTTTAATTAATTTTTTTTCCTAAACAACTGTACCTTCTGAAATATTCTGAAGAATGTTTATGATCTTATCAGTAAAGTTGAAATAATTATAAACCATCTAAAATTCTTCGCGATGAGATCCAAAACAGAAGAAAAACATTAGTAACATTTTTTTTAAAAAAAAAATCCTTGTATTGAAAAGTCGCATATAAACCAATGTACAAGCAATGTTCTTTGTGGTCTATCCGCTGACGATTTGAAAAGTATTCTAATTTCTGTATCTGACATCACAGCTAGAATCATTGAAAGAACAACATCGAACAAATATGAAAAATGAAACGGCACATCGATTCTCATTTTGAAATAATATGATGAATGTATGTAGCTTTTAGAATCAAAGATTAATGTCCTCGCCACAATATCAGAGAAGTTTAAATAATTATAAAAAGTAAGAAGATGGAATCTACGGTCGCAAATTTCAAGTTATCATGTGAGAACATTATTATTTTTAAATGACTATTTGTCTTAATTAATTTAAGTCATTAACCAGTTTAAACCGGTTTGAAAAAATTACGAGACTTTTCTCTCTCTCTAATGATACATTTTTTAAACTTTCAGTTTCAATTTTTCTAGCTGTTAAACAAAATTTTGGAGCTCGAACCGATTTTAAGATAAAAATTTTAATTTCGACGAAAAGTTCGCTATTACTTGAAGCTATTGTATATATGGTAAAATCCAATGAACGTAATGCAGATTGATATTTAAATTATATTCTAATATTTACAGTATTTGAGAAATACAATTTGTAAGAATGCGTTTATTATATCATTAAAGAATAAATATAAATAGCGTTTTACAAAAGTGCGATAGTTTAAACTAATAAAGAATTTTTAAAAAAATGATAACCTTTTGAGAGCGAGATTAATTATTTAAAAGTAAGAAATCCTAAACAAACTGGAAGATGACGTCATTTCCTAGAAAAGACAAACAAAAAGCAATCGATAGTAAATTTAATTAAATATCTCAAATAATACTGGCAAAACAAACCTCAAATGTCATGGGTCAGGTGACTCGCTATCTACCAATGAAAAAAACGAATATTTCTTGCCTTCAAATTTTGGTGACACCAAAACGTTCAAAACGAAACAATATCCTGTTCTCACATGATAAAGAAAATTCATTTGCATTGTCTCTTCATTTCGAAATGGAATGAAGAGTGTGTGTGAATCAAATATGGATAGGCCTTATCACAATTCGAAAATAAAAAAAAACACGAAAAGCTGTGTAAGGAGATGTAAATTTGAAAGCAGGTATTAACAACATATCTTGATAAAAAGAAGAAATGTAAAGTCAATCCAATATCTATCTTCAAAATACCTTAAAATTTAACTCTAATTGTAGATAAAATTAAAAAAACTTCAAAAATATTATTTAAAAAAACTTAACACTACCTCAAATTTTTATATTAAAATGATGTGGAGAGCGTTTCTTGTTTGTGAAAATGTAAAATTAGCATCGTTAAATCATTGAAAAATGTTAAAATAAATTGGAAATCTCTGCAATAAGATTTGAAGGAAAAAATGGAATTTTAAAATTTCCTACATAAAGAAAAGGAATTCTCCATTGGAAATCCGTATACAATGAGGCTCCAATAATGTTTATATGGACAATTCGTTTATGAGCTTTAAAAACATAGTCAGGCTTTGGCGTAACAGCTAGAATAATCGAATAAGGAAGGTGAAAAAATATAATTTTGGAAAATTAAATTATATATAGATTACTCATTCGAATATTGTACAAATGATGTCCCTGTTTTCTGGCGCAGATGAAGCGCGTCTTTCCGGCGTTCAGGGAATCCCGAGTTCGAGTCCCGGTTCGGGCATGGTTGTTTTTCTATGTGCTATCTGTGAGATGTGTGATTGTGCCCCCCTGTGAAAAGGAGCCGTGCAAGCAAATGTGGTGAGTGAGTAGCTAAGTCGTACTCTTGGCCCTAGCCGACGCTACTTCAAAAAACAAGAGACGCACCTTTCGGCTTAAATTTGCTGCTATATCAGCAGGGGGCTTGTCCATGGGAAGTGCCATAAGTAACAACAACACAAATGATTAATCTGACCTTAAGAATCGATTACAAACTGAAATCGACAATCACAACAATTGACAAAAATAAATAATATGGGAAGTAATGCAATGAGATGTAAAGATGGGGAGGGTTGTTAACAACATTCCAGACAAAAGGAGAAAACTTTAGCATTGAAAAATCATACAATCAGATGTGTTGGTGACAATTGCTGTAGTTTCTGCAGAATTAAAATATTATTATTGAAAAATATTAAAGATGTACCGTTCTTTGAATCTAAAATCATTACTTGAAACATTGAATGAAGAATGCGAAAAATATAATTTAGGTAAATTAAATAAAGAACCGGTAATTCATACAGAAATAGCATAAGCCTGACCTTAAAAATCAAAGAATCATTAAAATTGTCATAATAATTGGAAAATATGATAAATCAATACAAAAATCTTGCAATGAGATGTAAAGTTGGGGCTGAATACTAATAATATTTCTAGACAAAAAACAGAATCCTTCGTATTATAAAGTTATTATCATGTCAAAACATGATGTTGTTTTTGAGATGAGGTTTTTGGAGTCAACAAAAACCCGTAGTCGAAAAATAAAAATTTTATTATCTACACGAGCATATCAGAAAATAAGCTTTTAATAACGTGTTTCCACTGCATTTACAAAAGCTCTGATTAAAGAAAAATAAGTTAATGACTACAGCGAATAAAACCTAGAAAAATGTCATTTTGAGTGCGTGATTATAGGAAATGAAATCAATAGGAAATGGGATATTTTTTAAAACAATCAATGCGAGACAAAGTGTTTTTGGATCGTTTGCTATACTAAAGTGACTCATTCAATGAAACAATTAAAAAGAGTAAAAATATAATTGAACTTGCAAGAGCACGTGGTGATTGGCCGTCCAATAAATGATGTTCTGACACAATGCATTGATATATGCATAGCAGATTTCATTTTAATCTTTCATGTACAATCTGATCTGTCGAAGTGAATTCCCATAATCCATCCATTGGTGATAGTGAAAGTTTGCTACTCTGAAGCTGAAGTTAAAATTAAAATCCTGGATTGAGGAACAGCAGAAAGAGTACTAAAAATGGAACTTTGCATTAATTGTATAATCTGGGCAGGATTGAAATACAAGGACATGATTTGTATCACGATAATAATGGATAAATACAAGTAGTTTGAAAGCTGTTGTTTTGAAGTTTGACTCTTCATTCTCCTGTGAATCAGCAACAAAAAAAGAAAAATTGCAAGTGTTCACAAATACTTTTTAAAATACGAATATCTGCAAACTACTGTTAGTTTAAATTTTGATGGAAGTTTTCAATTTGTTTATATTTGCCTTAAAAATAATATTTGCTAATATTAATTAATAAAAAATAATTTGCTTCTTCATTGGGTTTTATTAATAATAATATTATAATTTCTAATAATTTTTTAATTAAACTTTATTTTAATTATAATAATATTAATAATTAAAAAAGTTTAATAATATTTTATTAATTTTATTTTATTTTAATTTTTATTAATTTGCTTCTTATTTAGGTTTTATTTGTTGTATGCGTGAACCTTTCTATTGTAGATAGTCCCATTACGTCAGAGCGTTATTAAAAAATGTAGCTATCGTATTCATCTATTTTCTAAATTTCGCAAGGTTATAATATTATTTTTTATTCGTCTCACAATATTAAAAAATACTTCTCAACTTTCGACAGTGGAAAAAAATTCATGCGACTAAATATTTGATAAAAACAATGAAAACGGTCTGAATATCAGGATAACTGTATGATATATTGTTGGAAGTAAAGCAACAAAATTATTTTTTTAAAAACTGCTTGACAAATAAATTAATATAATTAAAAAAGCAATTTTTTAAAATTTTAAAACCCATGTAAAATTTATTTTTGAGGGATAATATTTCTGGAAGTTATCGCAAAAAAGTAAAAATTCAACTAAATTTTAAGTTAATGACCAAAAATTTAAAAAATTGCTTCTAGGTATATATTTATATCCCCTCAAAGTATTGTGCCAAGTTAAATAGATCTAAGTGATACGGACTGACTGATAGAGAATAAAAACACATACCCTTTGTCTTTTTATCAATAGTGATTCAACTGTATATTCAGAAAATATTCCCCATAACAGAAAATTATTTATTGAATAAAATTGAGTTACATTTGCGTTATGGCATTTCTATAAATCTGAAGTGACTAAATGTTTTGTTTTTCAAATTCATGTGGAATGAAGTTTTTGTTATTTTTTTATTTATTCATTTAGCATCCGAAAGTATATACATAATCAGATATTTTTAAATATTTAATAACAATTCTTATCACATTATTTTTCGATTTTGGCAAGATAATTTTAGAAATTACAACTCAAACACATTCACGGCGAGAAATATAACAAAGAATACTTTTTTTTAACGATTTGAAAGCAAACGTTTTGCAAAATTTACGCGACGCGATTTCTGAAATTTTTTGAAAATTGTAACATTAAAAGGCAGAAGATATAAGAAAATTAGAAAATTGTTAATACTGAACACAATTGTTTTCTAAAGAAGTATAAATTATATTAATTTAGGAGAAGAAAAATTTAAATGGTTAAAATTTCATTTAAAAAATAAATTTGTTCAAAATGGAAAACCTTAAAACATAGACAAAGAAAGTATTTAAATGAAATTTTTGTATATTTATTTGATTGCATATTTAATTAAATATAATCTTTGATAGAGAATCATCTCCAAAATTAAGGAAACGTATTATGCAGACAAGTTATTATGATGGACATTGATTAAAGGCTGTTTTTTTAAAAATGCTTGGTCTCATGTCATATTCCTGCAGTCTTTTGCATTCGTAATTAATTATCACTAAACCAGCTTCAAAATTACTTCCTTTATTGTAGCGCATATACTTTTTAAATTAAATTTATGAACAAATTTCCTCAAAGATATAAGTAAATTTTGAACATTTATCGATTGCGCTCATTTTCTTTCCTTCTTGATGTATCCCCCGAGGGGCATCTCGTAATTGAGGATGAGATGCTTCCAGCATGGTGGTTGGATCTCGCCACCCTGGAGAGTACACTAACAGTTGGAGGTTACATTCTCCCCTCGAGTTCGGGGCGTACTTCCAACGGGGTGGGTTGTACCGTGGCCTGCGATGGTCCGTAGGACCCAACCACAGTTCCCGCCAGTGTTGCTGTTGCGGCAGTCCGGTTAATCAGCCCAAGTAGTTCAAATCCGTATGCCTTCAGGTGGATCGGGGATTCAAGATATGACTCTCCTTCCTGATGCTGAATAATTCTTCTTTAAAAAAATCATATGTTTATGTTTTGATTCATTTAGCGCATTATAAGACCAAAATAATTTTTTAAGTGACATGTTAAACCTGAAACAAAATTAATTCATTATAACGCAACATAAATCAAACACACAGTGATAATTTGAGTTAATTTTCGATTATATTAACTATTTTTCAATAGAAAAGGAATTTACAGCACAGCGGAATATAGCATACTACTATATGTCAGGTGCAATTCATAATTAAGTTTTAATCTCATATCGACTTTGTGTGAATTAACTTGGCTTTGTGTGTTTTATAGGAGCATGAACATTAGGAAGAACAAAAAGACCGTTTTAGCTATCGTCGCATTCTAAAGAAGACCAAAAGTTATGGCAAAACGCGCGACGCTATGGCCTGTAGCCGAGTAACATACCCACAACACAAAAGTATACTTGAGTATCGTAAATGTTATCTGGCTTATGAAGCGAACGTCACAGCACTCTCCCAACTGTGAGTCGGTGGAGAGATTGAAGGATTTTAAAGCATTAAGCGTTATAGCAAGCATGTGAGTGCGTTGGCAAGTGAATGTGTGAGTTGCTGCATCAAGTGTGTCTGACGGCTTTCTTCGTTGCCACATCAAGTTAGTTTGATGGCTATGTTTCCTTGTTGCATCAAGTGAGCCTGACGTCTTTGCTTGGTTGCTACGTCAAGTGAGTCTGACGGCTTTTGCTGCAGGTAGTTGGCCCTACGATAGTTGCACGAGGTTGCGTTGTCAAGGTCACCAATGTGGCTTAATGAAGGTCACGGTATGAACCTTTGATGTTAGGGCCTATAGCCAAGTAGCATCCTGCAATACAAAAGTATACTTGAGTATCGTAGATGTTATCTGGCTTTTGAAGCTAACATGACAAGACTAATCAATAGGAAAATACATAAGAATCTTACGCTTGAGCGTTCAATTCTCGCAAAGAATATAAAGTTTGGAAATAAATGAAAATATTCATTTTTAAGCTAAAACTACGCTGGTAATTTTTAATTTTTATTAGAATATAAGTAATTTATTTGAATTGTTTCATAAAAAAAATTACATTTCAAAAGAATGCGATACGTATTATTTTTTAAAGTTAAAATTTTCGAAGTTTAAAGAAGCATGGGAGATTTATAGTTACACAAATATATGCAATATTGTATTAAAAGAAATTCTATATGAAAAAGATATAATTATGAAGGCAGTAATACATTTTGATTCATGAGCTTAAAGGGCGATCTGCTAGTCGATATTTCTACAATTTGGAACCTATAAATAAATAAATAAGTGTAAAGAAAATAGCTGCGTAATAATGTTATTGGTATAAATGAATTGAAAACAGTTGATTGCGATAGCAAAATAGTTAATACAAAGGATGAAATGCTGTAATCCGTTGTACAGAGGCTAGCTTTCTGCGCCTATAGAAGTGATTTTATTCTCTCGCTTCTCTTCCGCTGGATATTTCTCAAACATTAGAGAATACATGGACAAAGAAAACGTAAACCAAGCGCCATTGATTTTCTTTTTTGTCCTTTGAGTTATCTAATTACTCAGTTTAAACAGTTGATTCGATGTTTTTGAGTTAAATAAAATGAATGGAAATAATACTGATTTTAGCAACATTTACTGTATGCTGTTAGATTAAAATAAAGAAATTAATACGATTCAGATCTCACCATAAGTGACTCTGTATCACTTAGTCATCTCAATGGCTGATTGTATATGCATTTTATGCTAGTTACACGATTTACCCCAAATTTAGGTGGAAACATTTCTAACATTAAAATTTAGATATAAAAAAAAACATAGCATCGAAATGTGAGAAATCTGACTCAGTAGTTGTCTGACCATATTTCAAAATTTAAAGACAATTAATACATCACTATTCAAAAGCAACATGTTACTTCAATTTTAATAACCTTTTGTGATTTATACAAATTTTTTCTGAAAAAGACATTTAGAATCTCGTTCAAATACCAGTTTAAGGTATGTTGATTGGGTCAAAGACAGTAAATTTGCTTTTTAATATCTCAGTAAATTTTATAGATTGAAAAAAGGAGCTTTATGTGCTTATTGATGAATATAAGAAAATTTGTTTATTATTAAATATTGTTTAGAAACAGCTTTTTTCTCTAGTTTGTTTTAAAATTTAATTTTATGGAACCAATGGAAGTTATATAAACTTTAATCCCGTGGAAACTATGGAAGTTTGTTTAAAATTTAATTCTGGTAACTGTTTGCTTAAATTTATAGAAACTAAAGCATTTTCATATATTTGGATATTTTATTTAATGAAACTTTGTATTTGGAAATATATGTCTAATCCAAATATTTAAGGAAATAAATTCTTATGCCCACTTTTTATAGAATATCCTGTATATTAATGAATAAAGCGATTTTAAAAGATCACAATATGGTAAATAAGACTTAAGACGTATTTTGTACGTTGACTTTGATACATGACAATAAAACAGACACCAGCCCTATAATTGAGAAAACGCATTTTTCAATAACCTAGAAAACTCGTCATTGATTGTAATCCAGAATGAGATATAACACAAGTGTTACAAGAGAATATGTTAAGATTAGATTAAGATAGAGATTAAATTACAAGAGAATATTCGAAGAGAAGAATCCCAAATTCAAATTCTGTAAGAGGTTTAAAGACTCACTTTCAAAAAATATTGATGCTACAAACTGCATTAAACTAATAAAAAGAATATAATTTTACGGAAAGCCCACTCCAAATACGGACAAAGTCATAAATGATACTGTTTATTTAGTTCTGAAGGATAGCAAACCAGATGAAATTATCCCCAGAGAGAAAAAGTTATTTTTAAAAGTACATTTCTGCTTGCTATTTCTTATACCAGGTTCATTCTTGGCCAGTTGTAAGACGGTAAGTAGGCAGCGCATGAGTAGAAAGGGACTGATTTATGTCTGCCATAATTTCAAAAGACAGATTCAGACATTTCATGCTTGACTATTAATTGCCCTTTTGGCGTCCTGAATATTCCTTTTTCACTGTGTATCGTGTTAAAATGATGGCATAATGCCGGTTTTACACTTAGCCAATTATAAGAAGATTAGTAGGCAGCGAATGTGTAGAAAGGCTAAAAAATGCTGCTCAGTCGGTAGCAATTATTTGTCCCGACGGGACAACTACAAGCTGCTGTATTGTATTTTTTCTTACTGAGCCAGTGTTTGTAAAATTTGGCAGTTTTTTCGGCGCAAAAATAAATGAATGAATGAATAAATAAATAAATAAATAATAAAAAATTGATGCCTTATTAGATTATTTCTGTCATGTTTTGCTCTTTCTGATGCGAAGCTATGTTCTTTTTTCCTTTTATTTGCAATTCTATCCAATAGTTTTTCAAATTTAGATATGTAGGCATGTTTTTTAACAAATTTTTCTCTGTTATCTTGTATAAATATCCATCATTTTAATATGAACACAGCGAAAAAGAAATATTCAGGTATGCCAAAACGGCGATTTATAGTCAAGCGTAGAATGTATAATTCTGTCTTATGAAATTACAGCAAACATAAATCAGCTCTTTTCAACGCATGCGTTGCCTACTTGCTGTCTTATAACTGGTCGACGAATGTAAACCCGGCATTACACTAAATTAATTCATAACAAATTTACACAATAGCATGTAAAATCAAAATTAGATTTCTTTTCTTTATTTCTTATCAGATTCCACGGTTGACAGCTTGTTAAATATGATTGGAATTGTCTTCGAAATGGGGGAAAATAAAATAAAAAAATCGCCGAAATAATAAATAAGTAATTAAAATGAAACAAGTTTCTCTATCTCTAATAATACTGCCTAATTTTTTGTTAATTTATGGGCTTTGAAACTGCCTAAATAATAGAATGAAATATAATAATGGTCTCTTACAAGCTTGTAGTTAAATGATTTCGATTGATTATCAGAGTATATTCTCAGCTAAAAAAAGACTTTTGCCATAACGAAAATCATCTACTGTGATTTTTTTTTGAAATTTGTCTATTAGTATGTTTTTAAAATAATAATTATATAGATGAAGTAACATTTTATTAAAGCAACTATTGTTTTCATTGCATTTATTGTAACTGTAACCGTAGCTTCATTATCATTTGTTTGTTGTTTCCATGGCATGTGCGTCAAGCGTCAGTATTAAAGCTGATAAGGAATTTGTGTACTTTTTAAATTTCGGCTTATTGAAATTGGAATCATGAGTAAACATCATGGAAAGAACAAACTCAATTTGAAACTCCCTCCAGGATCTATTGAACCACAAGAACAGTCAACATTTAATGATCCTAATAATGAGTATGAAATGTTGAATTTCACTTATCTCTGTTATTTTACTTCGCTTTCAATATTTTTTGCTATCTTTAATTGAATATTGTTTACTGAAAGTGTTTATTATAAATTACTTTATATCCTATTGGAACTCGAAGAAGTTATCTGTGTCCTTTCTTTTTTACTTGTACACTCCTAAATAAGTCTATTTAATTACTTGGAAAATGATTTGTGTCCATAACTGCTTACCATATGATTCTCATTAGTGATTTTTTAGAATTGATTGTTATTTAATCAGTATACGTTTTAAAATTAGCTTTTAATTATGAAAACGAATATATCTAGTAAAGCATAATACTTTAAAATTTTTTTATAGATTTTTTTTTTACTTTCTTTGGAATATCTAATAACTACAGTAGATTTCATTCAAATTCTATTGTTTACAGTTATGCTAATTGAGTAACATATATCGAAAAATATAAACATTTAACCTAAGTTTGAAATTTCAATAATTTTCTTCATTATGTGACTATTTCGAGTCATAAAAATGCATTGTTATATTTCATACACACACATATATATTTATTTATGCAGTAATTTGATTTAAAAACAATTCTAAATATTACTTGTTTTTTTACTTAGAATATTTGATTGTTTTTGATTTTGAGTTAATAAGGCTTGATTAAAAAAATAAAGTACAGATACTCAACTGTAAATTTTTATTGGAAATAATATCCACTAAACTCAAATTAAAAACTTGCTTTCCAATGCATAAACTCTATCTTATTTATTAATGTTATTTTTATCTTTCTCTTGAATAATTCAAAGCATAATGAATTTATATGCTTTTTTTTTAAGATTAGAATTACAGCAAATTTAAAGAATAAACAATTGCATTACATTTTAAAATTATTATTATTATTTTACATCTACAAATTGTATTATATTTTCAACTTCTATAGCCCTTTTATGGAGTCTGACATTTAAGAGTCATGTTTGTAAAAACCATTGTAGTTATATTAAGAATCTTTTAAATTCATCAAACCATTATTAAACCTTAGAAACTTGAAAATTGATTCATGAAATTTTGCTCATTTCTAAGTTTTTGTGAGTGAAATCTTCTCTCCCCCCTTTGTTTTTCATAACACTTTCATTATGTGTTCTTAAAGCAAAATAAAAGTAATTTTGGGATGAGCACTTAAATCTTTTGGTAGCTTAAATTTACCAAATTAGAGTATTAATAAAGGCAAGAAAATACTGGCTGTATTTTATTTCATCAATGCAAACAGTGCATTTATATCTTTAATATTATTTTAAATTTATTTTTTATTTATTTGTTTTTAGATCTTTTGATACAAGTATTGAAGCTTTACAGAGAACTTTAGAAGGTCTTGATCTTGATGAGCAACAAAGAAAAAGACTTGAAGCTTTTCTTTCTCAAAAGCAAAAAGTTGGGGAATTAAGTGTTGATGATTTTGAAAACTTGGGAGAATTAGGTGCTGGAAATGGAGGAGTTGTTACCAAAGTTTTACATAAACATAGTGGCCTTGTAATGGCTCGAAAGGTAAATATCTTTTTAAATTTTTAATAAAATGATGGTCTAGCCTTTGATAATAATTCTAAAATCATATATGAAAAGGGGTTGTGTTTCTAGATGTTTTCTTTGTTTTGAAGATTCTAGTAATTTGTAATGCTTAGCAAAAACTTTAAAACATAGTTTTATTTAATTGCCGAGTTTCATTAGTTTCTTTTATCTATATTTTTAGAAAAAAAAGGGGGGAGATGAAATCCCTGCTAGAAAATATATCTGTTCTCTTTTAAACAAAATGGATTTGAAGTAGATTAAGCAAAAAATGTCAATCAGTATAGCAATGGAAATCTTTATCGAAGCTATGTCATTGTCATTAATTTTATGAAATTTAGTTAAAAAACAAATCACTTATTCCCTTCTTTCATTGAACTAAAAATATTAAGTGCTGTTATTTTAGTATGGTTATTTAGTATTATGCTTTTATATGAAAAAAAGTTGAATAAATAAAATTTATTAGGTTTCAATTATTATTAAATTTTAATCTTCTTCTTTTTTTCTTTTTCAAATAGGTATTTACATTTTTCTTTTTGTAAGTAATATTTTAAAAGTGTACTTTAAAAAAAAAAATTCCACTTTGTTTGAGTAAAGGCAATCCAAACTGGTAATATGTAGAAAGTTATTATGGTTGTTCAATGATTCCTAATCTAATATATGCTTCTTTCTATTGCAGAATTATGTGAAGGAGAATTAAATAGATTAATTAGTTTACAGAATGGTGGATATTGAAGTGTAAATCTACAGTCATTTCAAAAGAATAATTTATATTATACTCTTATTCACTCACGTTATATTAAACTTGTTAGAAAGTTAATTCATGGATTTCTCTATACAATCATTTTCATTGTATATTATATTTTTTTAAAGTGTGTATCTCTGTTATTTTCTAATTAGAGAATTTTTTAAAATACATATATGTGTGTTGTGATTTCAATTTAGCTATTCTCTGAAAATACTTCACTAATTGCTTCTTGTGCAGTCTTTTTTCTTCCCATAGAATCAAAAGGCTGAGGTTTGCAAATTCGAAGGCTATATAAGATTAAAATTCTTTCTCATGCTCTTGTTTTCATTCTTCCTTTTTATTTACAGAGCTTACATTCCTGCTTTTGTTATAGATTGGATTGAGAAATATTGGGAAAAACTAAAAATTGAACTGTATTTATAAAATTTTAAAGAATGAAAATCATTATATGTGTGATGTTGTAAAATAACTTTTTTTTAAAAAAAATCAGATCAGCTTAGTTTATTTTGTTCCTTAATTATATGTATTTACTGGATAACACTGATTTTATTTGAAAATGTAATAATACGTTTTTAATTTCATTTTAGCTCATACATTTGGAAGTAAAACCAGCTATACGAAATCAAATTATTCGAGAATTAAAAGTCTTGCATGAATGCAATTCCCCTTATATTGTTGGATTTTATGGTGCCTTCTACAGTGATGGAGAAATCAATATTTGTATGGAATACATGGTAAATTAATTTAATCTCTTTTAAGATGTTGTTAGAAATATGAAAAATGTAAACATATTATAATTTTTAATGAATTATCAAATATTTAAAAGTATTTTAAGTATTATTTCTCTTTTTAAAACTGCTGAACAGTGAAAAATAAATTCTTAATAGATAATTTTTTATGTAATTTCTTCTAAGCATCAGACTTTATTAATTTTATATTTCAGTATTGCATATTATTAATCATGCTTTATTATTAATTGGTGCAATTATTGAATAAAAATTTTAAAAAGTTATTCTTCATGAAAGAATATTTACACACTAATGTGTACTTTTATGGGATAATAGTTAAAAAAATAGAGCATAATAAGGAGAGTATAAAATATATAGAAGAATAAAATAAATCTAAATTTAAAAAGGAGGGAAATCATAAATGGATAATAAAATTGATTATTTTACACTTATTTTTGTCTTAAAATTTTTTTTAAAAAATCATGAAATAAGTTTGTTAATTAGTATTTTCATATATCACAGTTTTTTAAAAATTAAAACTTAAAATAGTAGTGTAACTGTAAACAAAACTAGTTACCGTTGGGTACCAAACACTATTCCTGCTAGGGAAAAACTGAACTCTTAAAGAAAGAAGCTAAATTTATTTAAATCTTTTTAATAAACATTAAAGGACATAACACACAAATTACAATACACTGACATACAATTAATACAAACAATTAGTTAAAAGTATAATTATCGGGGGAAAACATCATGTTTACTCCATGACTCCAGAACACAGACTGAAGTTTTGGGAAGTGGCCGCTAGGGGCGAGCTGGAAAAGTTGTCCTGTTACAGTAGTTATTTATGCCACACTGTGGTGAATTGTTTAAATAAGCAAAATAAAACATCAGTAAATAATTATGATTAGCTACTATGATTAATGTTGGAGAATTGAATGTGAAATTACTTATATAGAAATTTAAATTATTTTTGTTTACAGAAGGAAAAAGTTAAGTGCCAATTTTGAACTAAACTTTTGATGATAGAAATGCCATCTAAGCTGATAAGAATATTGTAATTATATATATATGAAATCATTAATTTATATCAAAGCTTTTTAACTAGTTTCCACTACTGACTTTTATTAGTAGAGGAATTTTTCATTGTTTCATTTCTGGAAGACATATTGATCAATTCTATCCTCAAATTAAACTATACAGCATTGATTTTATCTTTAATTGGTTACATGTTTTGATTTTTTTATATTTTTGTTTATTAATTTATGTTCTGGACTAATGTGTGCAAATGATAAAATATTTATGGCCAGTATATAAAATATTACATCTAATATTATTATTATAAAATTTTTTTTAAATAAAATATGATTCTTAAATAAAATCTGAAATCAAACATAATTTCTGATTACCAGACTATTTGTAATTAGAAGGTACAAATTATTGTAATGGAATTTTTTAGTTACCAAGATTTAATAATAAAAATATAAACTAGTTACAGTTTTTTTTTTGAAGCACAGTTTTTCTTTTTTCTTTTGTTAAATAGATAATGAGTATGAATTGATTATTGTTATTGGTGCCTCTAATTCATTTAATGCCCAACAATATTTTTAATCACTCCTTTTTTTTCCTACTTTGCAGTTTTCACAGCATAACTTTTATACTCAATTCATTATCAAATGAATTTCAAAAACAAAACAAAAAAAAAAAACATTACAGTTTCATTGGGAGAATTTAAATTTTTAAATATCAGTTTCAACAGTAAATAGGTATTAAAAATTTAAAGTTTTCTCTTTGTGAACTTTCAGTTTATTAAAAATATTTGAACATAGATAATTGCTGATAAAAAATTATAATAAACATTTCTAAATACTTAGATTAAAAATCAAATAATAATGCTATCAAATTAATAATAATAGTAATTAATGATAAAGGAATTTATTCTAAATTACATCAGTTTTATTTTCCTACAATCATTCTTATTTTCATTTCTAAAAAATGTAAATTAAAAGGATACATTTCCTTACTTTATCTGTTTTTTAGATTAGTGTTGTGGAAAAAAAAAACAGTTCATTGAATTAGAGTTTTAAATTTTTTTCCACTGTGTTTTTTGTGTGCGTGTCTAAATGTCTAAAGTTTTTTTTTTTAAGTGGGAAGATGGGATAATTAATATTTTTTAAAACTTATTATAAATATCTTTATGGAATTTGTTTCAAAAATTAAAAAAATAACCAATGATATATATTCATATTTATTTTGACCTTGTATGTCAAAATTTTTTAAATTCAAATTAATTTTAAAGTGCTTGGTTTTCACTTAATTAAACCTGATATTAAGACAAAAATCTCATTGATTTTCATTGACTAATGATTAAATTATTTAAAATGTATCAAAGAAATACACACCTATGCAGCATGGTCATTGATTGTAAAAAGAATGAAATTAAATTGTTGAAATCACCCATTGTGTATTAAAAAAATTGTGTTCATTTTAAAATTAATATCTCTTGGTTTATTTCAATTTCAGGATGGTGGTTCTTTAGATCTAGTCTTAAAGAAAGCTGGTAGAATACCTGAAAAGATTTTAGGCAAAGTAACTATTGCAGTAAGTTTTTTTTTTTGGTTTATACTTTTGCATATTAACCTTTTTTAATATTAACTTTATATGGTTTAGATATTTGAAAATGGCTCATGATTTAACTGTAATTTAATATTTATTTTATTTTCAGGTGTTTAAAGGTTTACGTTATCTCCGTGAAAAACATCAGATAATGCACAGAGGTATTGATGTTATTTTCTAAAAAATCTCTTATTAACTTTCAATGTTTGTTTTATTATTGAAATAATATGATCAAAACTGCATTTATTTTTTTAATCTGTATTTTATTCTCCTTATTTATCATTTCCTGCAAAGTAAAGCTTTAGTTAAAAACCGAGAGATACTTGTCCTTTCTGTAAAGTACTATATGTAAAAATCGTTAGATACTTGAATGCAGTTTAATTGTTGTTCGCTGGATTAAGCTTTTTTTTTTCTATCCTAGATGTTAAACCTTCAAACATCTTGATTAATTCAAGAGGAGAAATCAAAATTTGTGATTTTGGTGTTAGTGGGCAGTTGATTGACTCAATGGCCAATTCTTTTGTTGGCACTCGCTCGTACATGTCTGTAAGTATTATTAATACTGATTTATCCATTATTTTCCACATGTATATATTTTAAGTAATAAAAACAATAGGGAGAAGTGTACCTTCTATATAGTATCCTTTTTAATATTAAAATTGACGTTTCTGATTTAACTCTAGTTTAATAAAATACAAATTTTTAACTATGAGGGATAAATGTTTGGGAAATTAGATGCGAATTAATACATTAAAGAAGATTTTTATTCTATAGATTCAAAATAATTGTAAATTTAATATTAAAAACATTATGAGTTTATTATGATAAGAAATTTTTTCCTGTGTTTATTAAATCCATTATTATTTAAGAAGAATTTAATGGAAAAATTTACTAATTTTGATCAAACTTTTATAAAACTTATAAATATCAAATTATGTTTTTATTTTTAGCCTGAAAGACTACAAGGCACTCATTATACTGTACAATCAGACATTTGGAGTTTAGGGCTCTCACTTGTAGAAATGGCTATTGGAAGGTACCCTATACCACCTCCAACAAATAAAGAACTTTTCCAAATATTTGGATCAAGTTTTGTTCCTGATCAAGATTGTCAATGTTCCTCACCTGGTTCCAACAAAAGACTAAGTACATTTCAATTTATTTTGTTTAATTAAGTTATTCATATTTTTTACTAAGTTTATATATAGTTTTAAGTCATACACATAATAAAAAAGTGTATTATTTAATAAGAAGTGAATGTTTATGTTTTGTGTCATGTTGCAGTCATCATAAAAGTTCAATAAGTTAGTCTATGAACAATTTTAATCAATTGTGTTCATTTTTCTTCAACAACCTACCCGGAGAGAAGCAGTTCCATAGCATTAAAATAGAAAATATATTTTTATATAAATGTATAAATTATTTCAAGTTGGATAAATTTATATTCTCATTTTATTGACTTTGAAGAACTTGAGGAATAATTTTATTTTAAAGAGAAAGTAAATTTTATTTTAATTAAAAATGTTATGATAAAATTTAAGATATTTTTTTGATAAATATCTTTTTTCCATTAGAATAACAAGGAATTAGATTATTCCAAAAAGAATATAACATCAAGAATATTTTTATATTAAAATCAATAAAAATTATTTTGAATTTTTAGCTAATTAAATTTTATAGTTAAAAATTTCTATTTAAAAAATAAAATTAAATATTATTTCTGTAATTGAATATAATAACTCATTTATTGAGGATAAAGTTATTAAAGGAATTGAAGGCTAATAGTTAAATAAAAATATGTAATGAATCTATTGCAATTCAAACATTTTCCAATAAGATAGATGTAAGTCAAATTGTAATAGCGTTAATTTTTCTAATTGTTTTAACTTTGATTTTTACTTAGTTACCTTTTTAACACTTATTTCTTAAGATACACTTAATTTTACAATTAAGTGTATCTTAAGAAATAAGTGTTAAAAAGTCATTTTATTAAGCATTAAAATTTTTCCTTTAATGTATAGTATTAAAAAAGGTATGCAT
>JAOUZG010038069.1:3011911-3055647 GCA_026289955.1 Argiope argentata | reverse complement strand
GCATTAAAATTTTTCCTTTAATGTATAGTATTAAAAAAGGTATGCATAATGTACTGCATTCAATTTTTTTTTTTAATGTACAGTAGTGATATTTCAAAAAAAGTCAATTGATAAATTTTCAATAAAATTTTCATTTATAGACATATTTGAAATATAAAGTATTATCAGTTGTATATATATTGTTGATTTTAAATAATTTGAGAACAATGAAATTATTTATGTTTCAGGCAATTTAAACGCCCCAACTGGAGACAATCCTATTACTTTATCTATATTTGAATTACTGGATTATATAGTAAATGAGGTATGTTGATTGTTTAATTATTTTTATATCATTCAAAATGTAGGTTATTTAGGCATATAACATTTCTGAAAAATCAATATAGGAATAAGGAACTTTTCAATGAATTGAGTCATTTTATTAAGCCAAAATCATAAAAACAAAATTAGACAAGAAAAGGTTTCAATAATACACATAAAATTCTTTAATTGATTTATTTGTTTAACAATTATCATGCAATAATTGCTTAGTAACTAGTTTTCTCATCATGTAAAATAAATGAAATAGGAAACCAATTACTATTATTGATAGAAAAACTGCATATTAATTTTGTTCAGATTCTTTTTATTATTATTTTTTTAAAAATCTGGTTAAATTTTTCTTTTTCGCTAAATCAAGATTAAGGCCAAATTGTTAATATTTTTGCCATGCTTTTGTCAAAGTCATTAGATGAGTAGTTTTGTGGCATTAAAAAGGTTTTACAAAATTTGCTGAAGATATAAATCCAGATTACTATGGCAGCAGGAAAACCAGTGAAAAAAATCATCTACAAAATGGAAAAATTTAAGAAATCTTAAAATTTTCTTTAGAAAATGCAAGGAATTTTAAACTTCTTAGTTTTTTTTTCATTCATTCATTCTTAATGATTTCTTTAAGTATTTCAAAAATTAAAAAAAAATAATGCTGCCATTATTTTTTAAAAATTAAGTAACACTATTCACGATTGTTGAATTTCAGAAGTTCATTTCTTTTTAGCTTACTCATTTTTCATGTGCATAGATCAACCCAATTTCCAAAACAGAATCTAATTATCAAGACTGGAATAATTACAAGTTTGTTGAATACTAGCTACTGAAATTAAACAAATAAACTTTTTGTAGCATTTTTTTTTTTTTTTTTTTTTTTTTGTATTTGAGAAGAATAAAACAAATTTTTTTAATGCATGCCGAAAATTTTGATGCTATTTTAACAGCTGCATCTTATTTGAAATATTAATGTGAATCTTTATTAAGCAACAATACAATATTATATGAATAACGAATGGTTTATTTGCTTCAACATCTTTATTCCAAATTACATATTAAAAAACATAAAATAACCAATTTTTCTGAAAAAAAAGTGAATATAAAAAACAACTTTATATATATATATATATATATATATATATATATATATATAATATGAATTACCAAAAAAATCCATTTAAATGATTTCTGTTCTAATATTTGAAGTCAAAAGAATTTTCTGGTTTCAGAAAAGTTGTAAAAACGATTCTTTTATTGCTCCATATATGAATGTGATTGTGGAGAGCAGATTTAATACCAATAAGGATATGCTTGATGAAAATCTTAAATAAGCTTCTTCCAAACTGTGTCTGATGATATAAAGTTTTAGGAGTTATCTTAAGAGATTTGCTTCGATAGCAAAATTAGAGTATATAAAATATTAGGAAATTTTTTTTTAAAAAAAGTGCAAATTAGTTTTACAAATTAAATTGTTGCAATAGGGGAAAAATTAGATTGATGATTGAAAAATCTGCAGTTATTAATGAAACTGATGTTCAAATATATAAATTGATCAATATATAAAATAATTGATAAATATATAAAAAGGGGAGAAATGTATTGTAATTTGTTGTTGTCATAATTCAATGGCCTATAACGTGATAGCCAGAATGTTATTTTTGGTTTTTATCTTACTTGAATCCTTAATTTCGTATCGCTTTAAATTAAAGAGTATAAGCAATCTCGTGCATCAGTTTTTTTTTTTTTTAGAAAACATGTGCATTTTTTCTTTCTAAAATGTAGACAATGAATGGATTTTTTTTCCTGTATATAAATATAATCATTCATTTTATTTATTTTAGGTGATTTTAATTTCTTCTTTACTTTCACTTGTTTTTTTCTATTGATAAAAATTATTGAATATTGTTATTCTATTATAACTAGCATGAGTGCTATTAGCATGCTTCTTCTTATGCTATATATAAATATAGGAAAAATACAGAGAATATTTTTTTCAGATTTGAATGACAACCTGGTGAAGGTTAAAAATATTAATAGATATTCACTTTTATTTAATGTAAATATATCATTTATACTATTTGATATAAAAATGTATTTAGATTTCAAAGGGACTATTATTAAATAATCTGTAACTGAAATTAAAATCTATGATTCACTTTGATATTTTTCATGAAATTTTTTTAAAAAGTTTCCTGCCTTTATTATTTATATGGCAACAGTACAAAACCTTATTTACTTACAGAATAGTAGATTTTTTTTAAAATTTTTTATTTTTATGTGCTGTTGAAGTTGATAAGAATATTATGTTAAGCATGTAAGAAACTTTTCGAGAATACTGATTAAAATACTTGCTAATATAGTTGGTCTGTGTTATAGATAATATATAATGAAATAATGATTCTCACAAACTAAATATTTTAAGAATATTGCATGAAAATTATTAGATAAAAGATATTAATTGGGGAGTCCATTTTAATTAATTAGTCAGAAAATTTATGAGAGATAGTTAAAGAAAAAGAATTTAAAAACAAACAAGCAATGATTTGTTTGCATTTATTGTGAAGCATTAATAAAAAACTATTTTCATTCTATTTGCAAGAAATACTATTTTTAAAACCCTTGACAAAAAAAAAAATGAATACAACTCTAAATAATCAATTAATAATTCTATACTGTATTTTTTTTATTGATTTGCGTATTTTTATTTTTTTATTTGTAGCCTCCCCCTACTTTACCAAGCGGAGTGTTCTCTAAAGAATTCAAGGATCTAGTAGATAGATGGTCAGTAATTCAAGTACTAATTTCCATTAAAAACAATTTGAATATTGCAACTTTTAAATTTAAGCCAACTTATTTTATTGTGAAATAATAATTCATTTTATTGTTTTTTAGTTGAAGTTGGAATAAATTTATAATTTATTTATTAAACATTGAATTTCTACATTAAATCTGCCTTACTTAATGTTCTAAAGGGCTATATTTAAATGCCTTACCACATTTGACTTCAAACTAACATTTCTGAATTGGGCTTCATTATTTTTTAAGATTGAAAGTAATATTACAATAGATTTCTCATTCATTCTTTAACTATTTTACATTTCATGAAAATATGCATTATTGACTAATTTCTTTTTATTCAGTGGGAAGGAAATGGATAATTAAACAATTTTAAATATCTGTATTTATCGAATTATACCTTTTTTATTTCAGAGTTCAATATGTAGGAAGCTGTTTTAAAAATGAATTTATTAAATTACATTAAAAATGGTAAACTAATTTTTACTGCTTGAGTACTTAAAAAAATTAATTGTAAAACTATTTATATAGTTTTTAATGTTAGAACAGAAAAATATGTCGACAGTCAAACTTTTGTGATGTCTATAGATTTTAAACTGTATTTCAATGTAAAAATGAGTAGAATGTGATTAAAATGATATTGTTGGAGAAGATACAATCAAAAGAAGAAAATTGTTTCTAAGAAATAAATAATTTACTATGCTAATTTGAAATATATATACAGTAGTGTTCGAAAGTAATGAAAAATATTTTATGTCACATAGTAAATTTTTGAAACTTTTAAAAAAATGAGAGAATCTTTAATTGCTAGGATTCCCTCCCCCCCCAAAAAATGTATAGTTATTAGTCTTTTTTACTAAAAAGTGATTTCTTTAAAATCTTATTCGCTACACCATGTTATAGGTAGTATAGGATTTCACATAACTTATTGTCGGCAAATATGTTTCATACTCATGGTGTCAAAATCATGGCTTCTAGAACCACTGTGTGTACAGACTTTAGAATTAAATGCACCCTCTGTTTAATGTTGTGAAAATTCTAGAAATCAGTTTGGATCTGTTGTTTTTTTCATGTCACCACGATTATAATTCAAAATTCTATTCTAAAATAATCTGTATGCCATAATATCATATTTAATTTATTGAATTCATATAAAAGCAAATTTATGTGATAAACTATATATTTATAAAGTTTTAATATAATGATTTATAATTTTTAATGCAGTTTTTATATCATGCTGTTAAATATCTGTTTCTCTTATGCAGCTTGAAAAAGAATCCAGCTGAACGAGCTGACTTAAAAACTCTCATAGTAAGTGAATTGTATCTACTGTAAATTTCATTGAAATTTATATTTCTGTTCGAAAATTGAACTAACTTTCATTTATTTTAGAATCATCCATTTGTAAAGAATGCTGAAACTGAAGAAATAGACTTTGCTGGTTGGGTATGTCAAACAATGGGGCTTGATCCTTCAACACCAACTAAACCAACATCTGATGGCTATATTTAATGATTCTTTTGGGTATCTATTCAGTAGTAATCAAAGAAAAAGAATGCATTTCTTTGGCTGATATTAAGTTTTGTAGCATATACATTTACTATATATTTGTAAAAAAAGATGAAATACATTTATTTTTGAAACAGTGGATTTTTTAAAAAAGAAAGTCCTTTTTTTTGAAAAGTTTAGTGTAAAAAAAAAGAGAAGCAACTTGCAATGATGTTTATTTTTATGCAAAAATAAATAGAACTTGAAGCCTTGTGTAAACTAAATGTTCCTATTAAATTTCTTTTATATATCACAATGTTTTTTTTTATACTTAAAATATCTTAGTTCAAGTACATTATTATTTGAAGGTTACCCAAACATTTTGTTTTACTGACTTTTTAGAATTGAATGTGTATATTGAACATAATGAATAAATGTGATATTCTTTAAAAAAAATTGAATGGGTAGACTTCAGTGTATTAACTTATTTAAAGAAATTTTGGTTTATTTCCTACTATTTAAGTGAAGCATTATCAGCCAAAGTTTAACAATGAAATATCATTTTATATTGTCCATAAACTTAAGTGATTATGATAATGGTGTTCAAAATAGTATATTAAAAGAAATTACGAGTTTGATCGAGGAGGCTATTAGGATTAATTGAAAGAGGCATCTTGATTTTACAGAATATTGAATACATTTTCTTTTAACACAAATTTAGAACAACAAGTAACATTTTGAATCTTATCATAATAAGCCAATAACAAAATTATATAAAAAGGGTGACTTTATTTAAAACCTATATACACATTTAAAATTGGCAATTATTTTGCTTTGATATCTTTAGGCAAGATTTGTTTTTCCCCTTCAAGAATAAAAATCTGTAGTGCTCTATGTAGCAGAGCAACTCCAACTTGTCGTTTCCATGATCTTTTCCACTTTGATGCAATCCCATAATAATCTCCATTTTTAACATTGGTTAGATTCTTTAAACCTGTACAAACAAAAATATATAACATTTATATACTGAATTTTAAATTGTGCGGGAATCAAAAGATTGGACATATTAAAATTATTTTCAAACTGAAAGTCTCTGTAAATCAATTTGGAATATCCTTATATTATGCTAAAGAAGTTTGGAAAATTATATTCTCAAGTCACAAAGGAAAAATGAAAACACAATTTTATTAAAATAAATATGGATGATTTTACTTTAAGCAGAAATTTTATTAGAAAATTTTTGTGGCAGGAACTAATTAACTACTTTTGAATACTATTACAAAAGGATGAAATGATTTTTGTTGTTAGAAAGAATGACAATGTATTTAAATTTTAAAAGAAAAAGATCAGTTTTAATCCTTTAACATATAAATGTTTGTTAAAACAAGATCTAGAAAAATGAATCCATGAAACACATGAAATACAAAATTCATTCTTTTATATGTTATGACAATGTGAATAAATCTAGTTGATTAGTAAAGAAAATAATGATTATTATAATTTTTTGATGAAGAATAAGATTAAAAGAATCAAATCAACTGTTATTTTTATTCAAGATAAATATATCAACAGTTTGTATGCTTTTACTTTACTATTAATATACTATTACGACAAAGAAATCTTATTATTTCAATAAGAATTCATTTTAATGGCCACTCTAAAATTTTCTATTTTTAGTAATACACATTTTTTTTATCAAAAGATAGAAATCATTCCACTTATGCTAGACATCAAACTGTTATTTTGTATGGTCTGTAACTATGAAATTGTTAATATAAAGGATTATTGAAATGCCAACAATTAGGGACTATAATTTATGTTTGATAGCGTTTATTGGCAAAAGAATTATTTATGATTAAACTGCATCTAACATACAGTAAAAAGTAAAGTTGTTTAGAAAGCCTTTATTTATAGATTTCATAACTTTTAAAGACCTGTCAACCAGCATAGTTTTTTGAAGCTTAGTCACAAGAAAACAAACAACTTTAAAAACCAATCATTACTAAACACATATAACTTAATTCTCATTTACATATATGTAAGCATTTATATTAAAATTATTTAATAAAAACAGGCACTTGTTACATGAAACAATAGTATGGGTAAGTAGAAACCAAATAAGAATGATGGAAGAGAGAGCTGGAAAGTTTGTGAATTTCATAGTTGTTGAACATATATTTATAGACAGAATGGATAATTAGTTACATCTAGAGTTAGAAAAGCAAAAAGATGGGAACATTTTTGAATATCTTTCAAAGTGATGTAGGGAGAATGAAAGCAGTAGATATGTTGACTATTAAAATGTGAAAAATATAGGTTATAGACATACTGTGCATCAGGAAGGACACATTTCCCACACAACAAATTCTTATGTTCGAGACATTCTATTCTAAATACTTTGAATTAAAAATTGTCTTGAGTATAATATATTGGAAAACTCTTAGACTTAAAGGATAGAATTTTAAAAGAATCATTGAAGTCACAATTATTGTCCTTAAAATATATATTTTAACCTAAATGATTGAACTTACCAATAGCTTCAATTATGCAAGCTTCTTGAGTGTATGCTTCAACAGGTATACAATTATTAAAACAATGAAGAGAAATTACACCAAGTCCCGAGTCCCAAATATCCAAGATATGAGAAATCTTGTCATTTTTCTTCCAGGGGAAAAAGAAATCATAATTTAACAAAGCAAATTAAAAATATTTTATTTATAATTATTACAAAAGTTTTAAAAAATTATTTTTTCTCATTTTTTAAAATAGAGTAGATAAAGTTAAATATTTACTGAACAAAATTTTATGAATATAATTCAATTTTAATATGCTTTTTAAAAATAAAGACTATTTATTTAAATGCAGAAAGTTTATATGCAAATGGTTATGCTGTGTTTATCAAAAGATCTAGATTATAATCGATCAATACAACAAATACTAGAGAAACAATTTTATTTTTAAAAATAATTATGATATAATATGTATAATTTCCTAAAAATTTATAATACAAGATTTATATGATTAATCTGTCATTTAAAGGTTTATAATATTATAAATTAAATATTTTCTAGTCTAAATTTAGCAGCAATTCAGAAGTTTAGTGTCAAAAATAAGTTTAAAATTAAAAAAAAATTCAACTGATTTCAACAAAAATCTGCTGTTTATTTAGTGTATCTTACATATTTTAAAATCATATGCCCTCCTGAGTATAGTACAAATTTAGATCTGAGATACAGATTGCAATGCCATCTGGTCACATTTAAAACTAAAATAATCAAATCTATACAAATAACTTTTGACTGCATTTCAATTTAAATTTTTAAAAGAAAATTAGCTTTTATTGCAATAATAAGTTAATCCAAGGTATAACCCTTTTTCCAGAATCATAATAGAAATTCAGCCCAGCAAATATTAAAGATATTTTTACCCTTGTCTTTTGAAATTAGATAAGGCTAGATATTTACTAAGTAAAATGTAAGCAATATAATTAACATTTTTTAACTTAATTATATTCTAATTAAATATTTTCCCTTAAGAATCATAATAGGAATTTAGGCCTGCGAATATTTAACAAGTTAATAAATCTATATTTTAGCACCACAATTCATAATTTTGCCCAGTTGATTATTTATATTATAAAAAGATAACCTGCTTAATTTGGCTGAATAAAAATTTAATGATTTGAAAATTTAGTAAAATAGAATTAAGTTCTACTGCTACAATAAAATGGAAATAGATATATGATCAATTATTCTATAAGAAAGTTAAGTAAACCTATTGATTGAAATAAATGCATGCAATTATAGGTGATTTTATGGGAATAGACAACAGTTTTTAAAATAAGTAATTTATAAATTCAAGAAAGCCTTTTATTTTAGTAATTGTCAGTTACTAATTGAAAATATTTCGTCAAATTTTATATAAATAATCAAAGCTTTAAATTACCATTTCTCCATTATTCATTGCTCTTGCTGCTTCCAAAAGATGACTATAGGGACGTCCTTTTGTCCCTTTTCCAACATAAAACAATGCATCAAGAAATGTTAAAAATGTTTTTTCAAAAGTAAGATATTTCAGTCTGACTGGTAAATTCTGAGTGACTCGAGGATCCAACAAAAAATAATTAAAGCAACATCTTTGATTTCCCTCTCTCCACTTCACATTGGGTTCAACAGAATTAAATTCTTCAGACATGGAATTAATTAAATTTTGAATCCGATCAGTATTCAGTTTACCATCCAGAAATGTGTACACTTCTTGACAATATTCTATAAAAAGTAAATTTTAAAAATATTATAAATATATATGGTTCAGATTGTTGAATTCTTACATACACTAAAGAATAAGAAAGTAACTATCGAAAAATGAATAACAAAATTAGTGATTAAGCCCTGATAAATATATGTAACTTTATTGAGATGCTAATAATTAAATTTACTCACTTTTACGATTTTAAGTAATACATAAAATCATCCAGTGTACAAATAAAAATAATAATAAAACAATTTTGTGATAATTTGTACAACAAAAAAAATATGAAACCTATTCTATATGAAATCTGATGAAGCATTTCTCATGAAATCTGTACTTAAAATATCACATCATTGGAGATGGAAATTATTACATCTTTTTAATTGTTTCAACAATTTTTAAAATACCATTTAAATTAAAAGAAATTGAATAGTATAAATACTTCTAATATTAGTAATTTTTGAGAATACATAAATTTTTTTATATTTATTCATTAATTATATTAAGAAACATTAAAAAAATGCTTATCAAACTAAATAGACTTATAATATATAACCATTCATAAATTGATTAATCTCCCTTTTTGAATTTTTGTTATGTTTTAGTGTAAAAACATTTAGTATTTAAAAAAAATTATTTAATTTTAATTCAGAGAACAATTTTTTTTTAAAAAAAAGGATTAAAATCCTTTATAATAAACTAGTAGACAGTAAAATTATTAATTTTCATTGTTAAAAATATTGATTGATTTAACTCCATAATTTTATCAATTTAAATCACAACATGCATTACATTATTAGATGATTAGTTATTGCTAAACTCTAATCATTTATTTACACAAATCCCATTGCAAATATTTCACATTCATTTTGCATCAAGTTTAGGTATCATTTATTGGTTATTTTATTTTTGGGAAAAAAAAGTCCAATAAATCAATATATAATTGCATTTGTCATTTAGTTTAAATAAAAGTATTATGGAAAATGTCATGAAAACTTGAAATAAATTTTAGTTTTAAATGCATTAAGGCTTGTCTTCATACATTTAAGTCCTGAAATCTTATGCATATTATTAATACTTTGTCGAGATTCAACTATTATGGTCCTTATGTGATGTATGGTAATCTTTTACACTGTGTTTCTTTAGTTGAAATATACAAGCTCTTAAACATTAATATTTATAATTAAACATCCAAAATGCATTAATTTTAAAAACTTCTATATTACAAAGAAAAACAAAATTAAAAGGGGGGGATATTCTTTTTTTTTCTCCCAACACATGTAGAAATGATCTGGGAGAATATGATTGTGTTTTTTAATCTTTGCAACTAAAATTGATATTCTTTAAATCTCCTTCTTCATTTTCCTTTTTAAAAAAAGTCTACAAAAATAAAGGGCAAACAATTGTTAAGTGATTTCATGAATAAAATAAAATTATATTTAAATGATATGATAGATGGCAAGATTTAATTGAATGTTAAAAACAGTTATTGAAAACATAAATGTATTTTTTTTTAGACTCACTATATAAACCAATGATTTTTCACTAAATTCTAAACATTGAAATAAAACTTACTAGGAGCTGGCAAAGTACATGAGGTATTACAGCCCATCTTTAGTTTTGTCAAACGTCGCAAATACACATCCCGTGTAGAATCTGAAACTGGTCCTGGATCATCTCCCATAGACTTCAACTCTTGATAAATTTTTGAATTACTCAGAATTTTGTATTCATCAGGAATAGCAACAAGGGTATTAGAATGAGATGAACAATTACTCCAAAATAAACAGCTGCAGCTTTGAGAGTTTCTGCAAGACTTCCAATCATTCGCACTGCATGCACAATAAGAAGATTCACATGTTTTGGAGGATGAATACATAGATGGAGAAGAATACTTTTCAACTTCAATCAAAGCAATTCCACTTTCATTATCAGAATCAATAATTGTTTCTAAATTTCTGGTTCTGGCAGTAAATATATCACTTTCACTAATGGAGCCAATATCTGTATCATCTGATGATAAAATAGCTGCATTATTATGAGTCATTCCATCATGCATGGTTTTATTAGAATGTACTGAATAAAAAGTTGAGTCACTATCATTTAACAAATCAATTTCTTTCTCATGTGCAGGAATATTATCATTGGCATGTGTCGTAAATTTTTTGGGAGATATTTCTATTTCAGGATTTTGATTTTTCAAAACAGATTTCTTTAATATTCTACTAACATTTTGAAAAAAATCCCCAGACTCATCATCATTTGATGAAAACAAGACAGGAAAGTTCTCATTTGTACTAAACAAGGAAGATGATATAATATCATCAGTAACTGGAACATTTTTCTTATGGTTAACATATTCTTTAGAGTCCACAGGTTTAGCACTAGATTTGCATATGCTATTTCTGAAATTTAATTTATCCTCTGCAAGATACCGATGTAGCAACTGATATGCTTCATATGCATAATTGTTTATTGCCAAGTCAAATGAATTTTTATTTTCATTATCTGTTAGCCATGGATTACCACCACTTTGCAAAAGTTTTTCTAATTCATAACAGTTATTCCACATAGCAGCAATATGAACTGGAGTTAGATCATCATGAGATCTAATAAATGAAAAGCAAATTTTATTTTAAATGGTACAGTTATTAGCAGTATTTATAGAAAATAATAATAAAGAAACTAAATAATACAAAAAGAAATACAAGATAATAATTTTCATTATCAATGATATAGAACTATATATGAAATTTTTATCTCTGTGTAGACTTTATTTGTATAAGAAAAATTTACCAGTGAAAGTAATCTGCTTCTCTTAAGCATACCCCACATACTTGTATATTTCACCCTTACTAATGACCAATTTATCAGTAATGAGTTAAGATAAGAATATATAACATAAAAGGCAAGTAATAAGAATATATAACATAAGTAATTCTTATTCTTTAATGATCTAAAAGTGGTAAGAATATTACCTTCTTTATCAAGAGGTCAATTCAGCTTTTTTCTAATATAAAACAAAAACACTAATAATACAGCATTAAATGCTTACAGAAAAAGTAAATATTTTTTAATATCACTTTTTTGTGTGAACAAATTTACAGGAAAAAAATACTTATACAATCAAATTAAATAAAGTAAGAACTAAAATAATTATAAGAATATTTTTAATACAAAATATTAACAGCAAAAGCTTTCTAGAGAAAGTTACAAATATTTTAATAAAAGAATATAATATTTAAAGAAAAAAAGTAAAGGAGGGAAAATTGACACTCTCTTTCCTCAGACATGAAAATGAATACAATAATAATAATAGTACACATCTAACGATTATTTTTACACTTATGTTTCAAAATTAAATATTTCTATATATTATTTTCAGTTTCTAAGTAAGTTTTGAAAAACCAAAAAAGTCTGTTCATGTATTCATTGCTGATAAGTTTTTGGCATAAATAAAATTCTTAAGTTAAAAAAAACTTAAATAGGAAAGAAAATACATGATGCTTTAAAGCATTTCAATGAATATAATTATTACTTATAAGAGTAAAAGCATCAATGTTAAAAATTCCAAGAAATACTTTCCAATTCATAATATACTTAAAATAAATAATAATCTTATATTTTAATGAATAATAAAATACCTCTACAGAGAAGATGCAAATTATAAAAATAATTCACACAAAAATTTTTTAAAGTTATAACAAAATTTATAATGATAATTTTTAAATACTTTCTGTATACTATTAAAAAGCATATGTAAATATAAGTGTTCAAGATGTTTCTAAATTATAATAGATATAATATATGAATAAAATTTTCAATATCATACCTAGCATTAGGATTAGCTCCATTATCTAGCAAGAAGGATAAGATATCTTCTTTCCCACTGATATTTTCAATTCCAACAATAAGATGAAGGGGTGTACAACCTTCTGTTCCAGGTATTTCATCATTTACTTTTCTAGTGTCTGACAATAAGGTTTTCAATTTGCTGTTTAAAATCAACAATAAATTATGGATTAATGACAATAACTATAAGGTACAACTAATTTATTAAATAAAATATAATTTTGACACCAACAGTAAAAAAAAAAGATTATAAAAAAATGGAATTATTTTTCTTTCAGCTCAGCAATTATCAAAATGTGCATTACATTCATCAATGCCACAACATGAAACATTTGGCTATTGGATTTGTTTCAAATTAACAGCAGAGGAATAAGTGGGATATATTTAGGAAATACCTAGCTTATAGAAAAAGAAGTCAAGTTATTATTATGGTTTTATTTGGTAACAGCTGTTATTGCACTAACAAAAAGATAGAGATATTTCCTCATTCAATAATAATTATAATTTTGTTTAAAAATGCATTCCAAATTACTTATATTTGGCACAAGCTTAAAACAACAATATCAACAAAAAAGTTAATTTTTTATAAAATAATATATGTTGTAATGAGCATAAGCCCCAAGTAAAATAAATATGATTTATGGAACAATGACATAAAGACATTTAAAAAAAAATTCTTGGAAAATTAAAAATATTATAGAACTATTGTAAAAAAATCAAAATTAATCAATGCCAAGAATGTTAAAATTTGATGCCAAAAATATTGAGGACTGTAGAAATGTGCCATGTCTGATTATTTTTTGGAATAATCTCAGTTATGGTTAATATTCAATTGATAATTAATGATATTTGTTACATTGCGATTGTTTGGATTTGAAGATTTACAGCAATATAAAGAGACAGAGAGAATGTACAATAATATAATAAAGAGAAAGATCAATTTTATATTTTTACAGTAGTCAGAAATGCAAAATAATTTTAAATAGAAACCTCTTTAAATAATAAAAATTTTAATGTATTCAATACAAAAATAGTACATGATGTTTTTAATATTTTTCTTTATGTTGTAATCAAGGAAATTGTTCCAGGAATTAATATTAAGAAACGATTTCAAGCTCATATTTTAAGCAAATCTTTTCACATCACACCAAATGTTTCTATGTTTTGCATATATTATAACTTGCACTATAAATATGCACTAGAGTTTTTTTTTTTTTAAAAAAAACCACTCTATTAAACAATATGGTGAATAAACTTATGATTTTTAAAAAAATAATTTTGACAATAGTATATTGCACTTTCATTAAAAAAAATTCGTGACAAAATTAGATTTAATCTAGTGTTAGGATATTTAAAATCTGAATTTTTCTCTTAATAAATTCTTACAGATGTTATATATACAATTAATATAAATTTAAATAGACATGTCCATTCTTAAATGTAATTAATCCATCTCCATAATTTAAAAAAGCATATTTTATTTTAAATATTAAAGTTTAAGAAGTTACGGTAATTTTATTTGGCAAATAGAATGTTTGGTTTTCAATAAATGAATGATTAGAAAAAATTTAAAACGATATCTCTCGATTACGAAACTAACATATGCACGTAATTTAAATATCATGAAAAAAAGAAAAATATATATGCATATTTATTATAACATAATTACCTCAAATCACAATTAAACACAGCTTCCAATATATCTGTCATTTCTTATAGATAGCAAAATGCCATTGCCCGGTCATATGGATGGTTTTGGATTATATGGTTTGTTTACAGTTTAAAAAAAACGTCCGCGGTTTTTAATGATGCCAAATCTAATATGCCTCAACAAAATAAAAGAATTTGTATGATTCAATCATAAATCCATTCTCTGTAAAATAAAATAATAGTTAATAAATAGAAATGAAGTTTAATGTTTCACAGACATAAGTTAATCTTATTTTTCTACTATACTGCATAATTTTCAACTTTTTTTGTATTATAAATCCTTTTAATGCTATTTGACAATTGGCAACAGTTTGTGCAGTGTTATTTCCATCAAATCATCATCATGTCTACTGCGGCACCAGTTCCAATGGAAGTAAATGAGGTAAGTTATAAAAAAATATTTGATATTATTATTACTTTTTTATTTCTTAATAATCAAAGAAAAAACAAATTTAACTATATCATTGTTTTAATCATTGAATAAAATTATTTTGTCCACGAACATTGGTCCGGTGGAATGACTTGCGTTTTCTCATTGTTTTCGCTTTGATATGATTTTTTACTTAAATGAAAGTATCAAGCAAATTTATGCTTTGAAAAAGTCATATTCGATGTTTGTTTGAGGCAAAAAGAATTATAATAGTAAAGGAAGGGGTGATTATTTAATTATTATTATTGTTATGCTAAATGTAAGTTTATTTCAAGTCAGTAAATATAATACATCGAAATGATAACAACAGTTGAGAACTTTTTCTAATGAAGTTAAATATTTATATGAGTATATTTTTCTTTGTTTTAAAATTTCTGTTTGTTTATTAAAAATGCTACGATATGATTGATGTTGAATTGTAGATATGAATGAAATATCACAAATGTTCAGTTATACTCTCATTTTTATATATGTAAGGTATATACTAATGAAAATTTATTATATACTTTGCCACCTTTCTAAATCAGGATTGATTGATTTTTTTGGTGTCATTATTTCAGTAAAATTTTAGTTTAAGGTGCCTGTCATTTTGTCAACTATTCAAAAAAGAAAATGCTCATATAAGCAATACTATGAAACAGTTACGGTTACTTACCATTTTTATTAAAATTATGTCTCATTAACTGATTAGTGATCAAAGAACGTTTGTTTTTCAATCACTGGGTCACATTTGCTGAAATTCCTTTGAATTATGAAATAATGAACTTTTGCAAACCAGCTGAGTTGATCTGTACTTAAGACAATCACATTCAAAAATATGATGCTATTACATTTGTAGAAAGCTCCAGGCAAAAATATTTTAAACTTAGGGAATACAAGTAAACTTTGTGGCTTCTATAGCAGTGGTAGTAAGAACCTAGTAACTTTGCTAGATTGTTAAAGTTAAGGACGCTGAGAATAATAACATCTTAAGGAAAAGTAAAAACATCTATTACCAATAGCTTTATACTAGAGACTGGTGCTTTTCTTAAGAAGAAATTTGAATGAATGAATACACTGATTTGGTTCAAATAACTGTTCATGTGAGAAGGAAATAATTTAGATTCCCATTTTTTATATAAGCAGAACTTTTTTTTTTTTTGTAATATAAACATCATTATATTGTCAATTCATATATTTTGAAACATAGACATTGAAATCTCAAATACAATATTCCTCAATATATTTCTGATTATCCCAACCATCAGCTAATAGAAAAGAATGACAGATGGCAAAGAATATTATTAAAATAGTAAATTAGTATTAAAATGAAAATAATCTTAAATAAAGACAAATGATTCAAAAAGTTCAAGTAGATGTTTTTAGTTTTTTACTTTCCAAAATTTGTAAACAGTTATTTTGGGTTTTTTTTTTTTCATAATCATTATTTTGATACAAAATTCACAAATCATAATTTTGATTTTTCAGGAATTGCAAAAGGATAAATATCTGTTTATTGTTCATTTTATAAATATCACTGAATGTTTTTTAGAAGTAATATTTTCATTTATAAAACATAATTTAATTAAATTCTTTAATGGTTGTCTAATTGCTAAATATTTTTTAATTTTCATTGCTTATCAAATTGTTGTATTAGGCATCATGAGAGAAAAAAATTGTAATCAAATCAGTATTAGTGTTATCAGAAAAATTGTGGGTAAAAGTAATGTTTATTGTGCCCCTGCACTGTTCCAAGTTGCCAATACAGATGGTGGACAAATTAATAAACACTTCTGTGGAGTAATTATGATTAACCACTTTTGGCAATATAATTGATTTTTTTAAACCGATAAGTACTGCTATTTTTAAACCGATTGCACCGGTTGTTGGACACAAAGCAAAAGTTAAAGCATGGGATGCCTCCGGCATCTATTGAAGGCATTTTTAACTTAAAAAAACATCCTATGATTGCACTATCTGCTGGAACGAGAACATAGCTTCGTTAGCACATTGAACAAAAGGACTGTGTGGATAACAAAGACAGTGCATAATCAAAAGAAGAGACAGAACAGAGGAAGAAGTAATCAAACCATTCTCCATACAAAATTTCAAACAAGCGACATTTCCAAAATTCATCAACCCGTAAATATATATATATATTTCACTCATCCTTCATCCATTCTGTTAAGTAAAAAAACTGTCTTCCATTCCACTATTCTTGCACAATTACAGATGTAAAAAATTATCAAGAAAACCAACCATTAGAGCAAAAACAGGATTATCAGAATTGCAAAGAATTCCATTGCATCTGAGGTAAGGTGATAATAATGCAGAGGATTATTAGCTTTTAAGATAAGAATGCAGAGGATTTTTTAAAGCACATATTTACAGAGAAAAATTGCAAAAGAATAAAGTTCGTTATTTCATATTCATATTAAAAATAAAATTGCAGTATCTTAATAGTTCTAAAAAAGCTTTTAATTATAATAAAGAATAAAATTAAAATATTTCATCAATATTTTTTATTACTTTTAATTTAACATTTTTCTTAAAATAGTTGTAGTTTATGTCCAACTCAACCACTGTTAAAATTACTAAACAAAACAGTATTAGATTTGCTACAAGAGCTTCTGTTGGGTTGTCATATTGGCGACAAACTCGAGGGCACACTAATCTTTACTTTAGCCAAATTATTATTTTCTTTTTTTTATAACATCTGAATGCAAAAAGCTTGCGGCCACCTTAATCTTAACTTTAACCATTTTTTTTTTTTTTGGTAACATCTGAATGCAACAAACTTGGGGCCACACTAAACTAGGATTCAATTATTGATTCTTATAAAAAAAAATTCCCATAAAATTTGTTGGTTATACTACATTATTTACATCTGACATTTATTGTTTTAGCAGGATGATGCAGTGGGTGAAGAAGTGTTACGTATGTCCACTGATGAAATTAACAGTCGTACAAGGCTTATGGATAATGAAATTAAGGTAATACTTTATTCATATTTCTTTTAATTATATTCCTCATATGTTGTATAGGTATTAAAGGATTATTTAAAGGACCAGTTCTAATATATCTGAAACACCTTAATATGTATTTTCTCCAAAAGTTAACCTAAGTTAGTTTTCATTTTTCTCTATTGTCTTCAGAATTTAAATTGCGGCATACTTTACTTTATATACTTTTGACCTCCTTATCATGAATTGTCATTTATATACACAGTATGACTTCACGCTAAATGTTCTAAAGCACTACCTTTGTCTTAATATTGCTTTAGTAATATAAAAGCTAAATATTTTTTATGTTGATGCAGGAATTTATCTATAAATTGCTAAGAATCAGAATTTCATCATCTGAATTTTTCCTTTGTATTTAAAATTCCATTGTTTTCATAGTATGAAATTTTGAAAAGTCTATGATAACTTTTTAAAATTCTTGGTACAAGTTTTGATGTATCTTCTTATTATTTATTCAAACTAGATTCTGTTATTATATAATTTTAAAGCATTCCTATATACTTTCATTATGACCAAAATTATATTCCAATAATTTCAATAAGTTAAAAATAACTTGATGGTGTTTATGCCACCAGCAATTTGATTTCATGATAAATTGAACTGTATTATTATATAGTGTAGTGAAAAAAATATGGTAAAAAGGAAAAGAATTGTATCTGATTTATGAAAAATTATCAACTTCCGTATAACTTACGAGTTTTCCGCCACAGTGATATTAAAGGTGAATAAATACAAATATATAATGTTTATCTTTTTTCTAATAATCTTATAATTGCTTTATATATATGTATATAATATGAAAGTATTACTCAGACTAATAAGGTAATAGGGGATAACTGAAAATTGCACCACCTACATAATAGATATATGTCAGCAATTAATGTCTGCCAAACAACTACCACAAACAATTTGCCAAGGATCATAAACAGCTAGGAACTAAACTAAAGTTTGATTAAATTCACCCATGTCATATTGTAAATATATATAAAAAATGTCTTTAAATTATATGCCTAAAATTCTATTTAGTTTCATTATTGAAATGAAAAGTAACACAAAATCATTAGAAGTTAATAAAAAAATAATAGCTGATTTGGGCTTCTATCTCTCTTAATGTCTTTTTGTTAATTCATTGATGTGTATATTGATTTAAAGTTTAAGTTTTTGTAATGTTAGTAAGTATGTGGATAACTTCAAAATGAATATTATAAAATAAAATTTTACTCTTAAGTAAATGATTGAAAGATATATTTTTACAATTTTTAATGATCATTTATATATCATAAAATTGAGATCACTTTCAATTTCCTTTAAATCTTGATAATAAATCAAAATTTGAAATGAAAGAATTTCAAAATTATGATGCTTTGACTTTAAAATCCAATTAATGTGTAAATTCTATTTAAAAATTCTTTAGGAGTTGAAGACTCAATCACTTATTATACAAACTAAATAAGAAACAATTGAATATCATTTTAGCTCTTGAAATAAAATTATATTGAGAATGGTGTCCTTAATAGTTTTAAAGAATAATTTCGTAATAATTTCATCAGTATTCAGTAATATATTATATTCTGCATGTTTTTTTTTTTTTTTTTTTTGTTTTGCTTAAATTTTCTGTATTATTCAACATGTCAACCACATAAGCCTACAAATTATCTGAATTTTACTTCAGAATGAACATGAAGTTTTTATTTTCTTCATAATATTAAAGACAGTTTTTTCTTTTCTTTCCTAGATAATGAAGAGTGAAGTAATGAGAATATCTCATGAATTGCAAGCCCAGAAAGAAAAGATTAAAGAAAACAATGAAAAAATTAAAGTTAATAAAACATTACCATATCTTGTCTCCAATGTTATTGAGGTATGAATTTTTATTTTTGTAAAGCTAATATTCCTAGTACTGTTGGAGATGAAATTATTTTCATCTTTTTTTCAATTAATAATAAGTTAACTATTTACATAATTATCATAAAATCTTCATTAAAATCTTCCTTATCCTTCCAGTATTTCTGAGCAGAATTTCAAATATAATAAATATTTATAGAAAATGTTTTCATATCAAAACAAATATATGTAAAATATCCTTTTATTTAAGGCAAAGAAGGAATTAACTTCTTTATCAGTTATCAAAATTTCTTTGTTAGAATCTTGACCAATGAGAGACACAATATGAAAAGAAGTGCAAAACGCAGGATTAAGAGATCGTTAGGAAGTATTTTGAATAGCTTTAGAATGGACTAATGTTGAGGAAACATTTCTGATTTGAAAATATAGCATGTTATCTTATGAAAACAAAAGTACTGAACTTAGAAATTAAAGTTTCAATAAATTGAAAAATATATTTAAATTGAACTAAATTGAAAGCATTGCATACATATCACACACTTAATATTTTTAATATACTAGAATCTTTTACATGAAATATCACAATTTGCATAACTTGCTATTTTCTTAAGTTTTATGTTAATAATAATATTACTCCTGAAAAGATTAACTTATAAATTGTGTCAAATAATTTATGAAAATCTGTAAAAGTTATATGATTTACTAATTTATTAATAATGTTAAGGGAAAATTCAATATTCAATTAAACTTAAACAACTTTATAATCAAACTATATTTTATGTTGGCACTTTATAGATATGAAAGTGACAGTACAAATATGTCTGCTGTTTGGAATCTGAAAGCAGCCATTTTCAGTGTTAAATCTTAATTTAATTTGCTTTCAAAACAAGCAAATAGTGAAATTATTAATTAGTCTTTAAGAAACAGAAAACACAAAATAATTTTCAAGTTAACATGATCGTTGTCACATTGTCTTGTCATAACAGAATGGTGCTAAGCAATGCTGTGAGATATTAATCATCTATCATAATTATATAAGTTGATGTGGCTTTGAGTGTTAAATAAAGATTGTTTAGTGAAGCATTATTAGTATTTATTTATTGCATGCTTGCTTTTTAAATTTTGTGTTAGAAGCTTCTTGTTTCTAATTTTAAAATGACAAACTTCACAGTTGAAGGAAGAAAAAGTAAATATAAAATTGACATTCTAAAATTTTAAAATTGTTAGAAAAGTGAAATTGTTCCAATTATGATAGCACAAACAATGAAGGCTATAATTAAATTTTCTCAGTGAATCAAAAATGGGTATTGATGTTATGGTACAATATAAAAATATTGAATCTTAGTACCTGCTAATGTAGTCAACTGAATGCATTTCTTTTGAATAATTGGGAAAAAAGATTTTAGTTTTGGATTGTTTTTGACCTTTCTTATGAATTTTTCTAAAAAATAGTTGAAAAGTCGTCACTATGCTTTGGAAATACTTACTATTCAGTGATAAAATGAAAGAAAAATCACAAATGACTTAACAGAAAGATTTAGAAGCAAATGAATTTGTAGTTTGAGATGTATTTTTGTGAATTGAGATTGTAAAAATGATAAAACTTCAAGATTCATCTGAACTTCAATCTACAGACAAGTTAACTAGTAATACTTGTAACTTATAGGAAGGAAGACCCATTATTTTATAAAGTAAACATTTCAGATAGCATTAATCAAAATAAATTATTAATTTTATACACATTGTGTTTCTATACAACAATCTATAGACAAGTTAACAAGCAGTACCTGTAACCTATTCTTGTAATTTATTATTAATAATTTGTTTTTCAATTAAAGAATGTGTCAGTACATGTTCCTTATTCAGAACTTTTTTTAGATGAATATATATGACCCTGTGGTGTGAAGTAGATTATTATTTTAACAATACATCAAACTGTATTTAAAAAAATCACGGTATAAAATTATATTTTAGATTCCTTAAGTGAAATAGTGCAAAAAATTTGTTTATACAGATCTATTAAAGAAAGTTTGTTAAAAATCCATGCAAATTTATATATATATATATATATATATATATATATATATATATAAATTTAAAATGAATGATTAGAAATAGGAAAGATGAAAATGAAATATGTTGCATATCCATGGAATACAAATAAATAAATAAAACAAAAGCTTTGGGAAATAATCTGTGTCACCTATAGATTTACAAGATCTCTGGAAATAAAAATTTATGATTAATGATGGAATATTATAAAATTAAGTTTGCCATCAATGGAAGGGACCATTTCTGACACCCAGAATATCAGACATATTCTTAAGGAATAAGAACTTGAAAAATAAAACAAAATAAAAAAAAGGTCAAATCTGGCTTCCATCCAGAGAAATGCCTAGATACCATTTAAAGAGTACTTATTCAAACCAACCTGGTTATTGCTTGAACTACTATGAGATATACCATAAGTGATAAGCAGTTGTACATTACCGTGTTCCACAAAAAAGACGTTTCATTTGTGATAATTTTATAATGTTTTATTGTTTTTGTGCTTTCCTACTATATTAGTTATATGTAATTTTCTATAATATATAATTTCTGGTACTGTACTTTTGACATGTGGATGTGTATATACCTTTTATAATTTTTATTTTCTTGCAACATTTTGAAATGATAGAAACAATTAAACAATGCCATTATTTGTATTTTGTGTTAATTATTTAAAGTGCCAATTATATATATATATATATATATATATATATATATATATATATATATATCATGACTTTGGTGACAAAACACGTTAATTATTATATACAATCACACTCACGCATATATGTAAATTCCTAAAATAAAAAGTACGGAGAAAAATGGAAATAAAATGTCTTTATTTTTTAAAGCTTTAAACCCTATGCAAAGAAAAATAATTAGATGCAAAGTTATTCACCTAATACAAAGGTTAGTTTATTGCTATGAAAAATAAATATACATGATTTTTTTAAATTGTATTTCTTTGAAAAATTAATCTACATTTCTTAACCATTATGTTAGCATTTTTAACAAATTTGAAAAATAAATAAAACATCGAAATGATGGACAATTTTGAGTGGTGCTCACATTTGAAGTACAAAGGGTTAAAAAAATATATGCTTTCAAGATTGTTTCATTCGTTGAAAGAGAAAAAATATAAGTTAGGAACCATTGCTTATGTGAATTGGTAGATAAATTTGATGAAATTTTTTTATCTTCTTAAAAGCATGTTATGGATTTGTTGCAAAGTATTGTTTTAATACGATAAAAATTAATGAATTATAATTATTTACAAAGCAGAATTATATCTAAATGATTTGTTGATTTGTTTACATTTCACTTTTTTATATTTTTAAATTATTCCTTTATTAACTTTTTATTTTTATTTTTTAAAATTGTATTTTTTCAAATTTGAATCATTTTGATCCTTCCTTGATTCATAATCTTTGGCTTAATGTTGTAAACATTTTACTAAACTAACAATTTAAGGAAAATTTTTTATAGTTTTTTTAGGCTCTTTTCCATTAGCCGAATGCTAGCAAAACATCGCCATAGAAATTTGACAGAATTCTACATTATTTGGCAATATTTTGCTTGCACTTGGCTAACTGAAAAATCTCCTTTATTATTATTTTGTACTAGCCGCCTTTGGCGACCAGTCGGTTTGCCAGTATTAATGCTCGCTAAAATTTTCAAATAATATTTTATGTAGCTGTGTCTCATAACAGGTTTTTCGCCAAACTTTTTAAACCAAACAAATTTTGATAATCATGTAATTCATTTATAGTTTTATTTTCTTCAGATGCTCTGTTCATTGTACTACTCATCTTTCTCTTTCTATTCGAGCAATGATTGTCCCGGAATTGATATTTTACTTAAATGGTAGAGGGAAAGGTCTAAAATTCTACGTTTTTAGAGAATAATGAGTTTCAAATTTTCATATATGTGAGCACGGTAAACAAATAAAGACACAATTGGGTTTTAAGAGAGGCGAAAGTTTAAAAACAGCTTGGAAAACGCCGCTCACAGAGGAAATAATGGTGACACACACACACCCTTCTTTTCATTCTTTTTTTTCTTCCCTGCCCAGACTTTATTTTGAGCAGGCATAAATTAAATATTCATACAGACTAATAATAAAAGCAACTATTTTCTTTCTTTTTTAAACATCCTGTTATCTATGAATGAAAACCAACTGCCTTCACCTATTTCTTTCTAAACAAATCATAATTTATTACTTCCTGCTATCTCACTCAGTTGGTGTGGGGAAAGGAAATGAAGATTTTTGGCGGGAAAGTTAAAAAAGTGTCGTTTTAACTATTTTCTGCACAGTTTTTTAATTTTTTCTCTCCATAAGAACCATCCTCGTGCCTTAACGAAAATATTTTTTAAAAATTAACCGAATCGGTCAAGCCGTTCTCCAGTTTTGCGCTTAGCAACGCATTTCGAGTTGCATTTTTATTAATATAGATGTGTACAATTATTTTTTCCTTAAATATTAATAAAAAAAGTTTCATTATCTGTTAAAAATGTTAATTTACAGATTGAAAATAAAGTTAATAAGGTTAAAAATAAATTATCCTACAAATTAAAAAATATTGCTGCTCCACCCCCCCCCTATATCAGTGTATTAGTTTCTGTTTCTTTAAACTACCAAATGCAGTTTCTAAATTGAAATATCAAATGTATGAGAGGAAAGGAAAGTAAAGTGTTTCAGTGAGTGAGATATATTGACTGCTTTCCAGCATAAGGCTTGCAGTGTCAAAGTGTATATCAGACATATTACTGTTGTTGTGAGAGCTTTGTAATTTATGAAATGATCAAATCTGGCAAGTACAAATAACTTGTAGAATATTTTGCTTTAGTTAATTTTTTAAAATAATGTTTTATTTATTTCTCAAAAGAAAGAATATAAGTATAATATGCAAAAAATTCAAATGTAATTATTGTGTTATTTTTCTTTTGACCCTGTTCATCTATATTGATATAATTAATTTGCTTGCTTATATTTTCAATAGCTTCTTGATGTTGATCCTCAAGAACTTGGAGAAGAGGATGGTGCTAATGTAGATTTGGATTCACAGCGTAAAGGAAAATGTGCAGTGATAAAAACTTCAACTAGACAGGTATAAAGTATTACTCTATACTTTTTTTTAACCCCTTAATTTTTAAATATATAATTTAAAATTTGTTTTATTCTTCATGTCATTTGATTGAATACTGGAATCAAGTTATATAAATATTCCTTTTATTAAAAAAAAATATCTTGCTAACTTAAAAAAATTTTTTTTTTTCTGTAAGTATTTGAAGTGTTAGGTAATAAATCAAATTATATATAATTATGTATTCATATTATATATAATATTATTTATAATTATATATTTAAAAAATATGGCATTTTGTGAAATTAATTCTTTATTTTTAAAGAAATTATGTCCACTTTCGATTTAACTGTGCAATATTATTTTGATATAAACCAAAAACTAATTTAATCTACATTATGAATTTATAAATGTAAACTTATAACATTGTTTATAATGCAACAATTCATTTAATATAAAAAAGTTAAATTATTAATATTAGATTGAATTTTTCTCTTAAAGCTGATTTATACATAATCCAAATTAAATATGAATAAATAACTAAAAGGAAAATATATTTAGAATAAATATATCTTCAGTTTTGCATTAAGTTTCATATTGCTTCAAAATGTGTGCTAAAATAATCTGTTTTGTATGCCTTTCTCTATCATTCATTTCAGCACTAACATCATTTGCAGAAATTCTTGATTAAAAAAAAAGTTTTAGTATCTTATTTATTATTATTACTATCTGCTGATGATATGCTGATTCACTGGGATTATTGGTTATACGAAATTTTAGTGGCATTTTCTGTATACTTATTAAATTCTTCAGTAAAATGTTTTCAAACTTCAAATTTTAATAGTGATGTAATTTGTACTATTTTAAGAACCCTATATGGTTATATTCATTGTGCCATTTGCTTCTCTAATTTTATGTCACTTATGACTAAAGTTTGATAACTAGTGTGAATGAAAATTGATTAATCTAATCCAGAAACATACTCTCTAAATCAAAAGCAAGTTGGTAAAAAATATGAGGATAGGTAGTGAAAAATAAGGTTTGGTTTTATATATACAATAAAATATATTCATGATTTACGTAAATACTGCATTTGGCAATCATCAGGGTTACATGGATAAACTTTCCTAAAGTTTTCAATTCTGTGTATTATGTAAATTAGTCTCTTTTAACAGCTTTTTCAATAACATATTTTTTAGCTTCACATTTTGATAATCACATCACTCATACTGTTATATAAGACTGGTATTATTCAACTCATTATAATATGTGCCTTTCTAATTTTCTGTCAATTTCCATATGGTTTGAATTTTAAATTTAAAGTGGAAATAATTAAACATCAATTAATATAAATAATTTACTTTTGATAATATTCACTACAAAAATACTTTTTTGCTTAAATCAAACAATTTTTCAAAAAAATATTAGTACAGAAATTAAAATCATTCAGCATTGGTAACTTATGTGCACAACAAATAATTTATGCAGTATCTTAAATAATTCATCAAACATTTTTCTGATTCTTCATTTAATTCATTTATTTTAGTTTCAAAATGACTTATATAATAATATTTTGTTTTGCTTCAGACAATTGTATTTTTGAAAATCTAAATTTTATACACTCCTTTGGTCATTAGGAATTTTATTCAAAGAAATATTCTTGACACACCATATTTTAAAATAAAAATAAAATTTTTATCTGTTGCAACCAAATATGATTAAGCTATGAAACTTTTAATCTCACTTAGGAGAATTAACAATAATAATTTTTTTATTTATTTAAAATTTCAATTGTATTTAAATTTTGATTTTATTCATTCATTCATTTTATGCATTATAATGAATTTCTATGTATTCAAATTAAAAAAATATATCTAATTCTAAATATTACATTAACCCTTAGTAGCCTGATTTACGAAAGTGATTTATTTTTAATATTACTGTGTTTGCTGTGTGTTACTGTGCTACTGTGTGTTTTAATTTCGTTGGAAAGAATATTACACAACAGTAAAATACGTACAGCCAACCTATAAAAAAAAACTAATTGTAATGTGAACATTCCGTTTAAAAGATTGGTATCAAAATTGAAACTCTAGGTTATTAAGGGTTAAAATTTTCTATAAAATAAAATATGATTTTAATTGTTTCTTTGTTTGTGTAGACTTATTTCTTGCCTGTGATTGGTTTAGTTGATGCTGAGAAGCTGAAACCTGCAGATTTAGTTGTAAGTTTTTAAATTTATTGTTTTAAAATGTGCATATATTTATATATTTGTCATCAAACATTGCTTATTTCTTAAAATTATTAGGAAAGGTATGAATTTTTACTTATCTTACTTACTCCTTGTTTTTATAGGGTGTTAACAAGGATTCATATCTTATCTTAGAAACCTTGCCACAAGAGTAAGTAGATGTTTATTTTCTCTCTTCAATGTAAAGAAGAAATTAAACCTACTTTTCTAGTGGTTATGATATATTTATCTATTCTTCATGTAATAGGTATGACTCTCGTGTCAAGGCTATGGAAGTAGATGAAAGACCAACTGAACAGTACAGTGATATAGGTGGATTAGATAAGCAAATTCAAGAGGTTCTTATATTTTATCATTAGGCTTTTTTAAATATAAATTTTATTTATAGACACCTTTTTTAACTGTTTTTCCCCCTACAGTTATATTAGTTTTATACTAAAAAAGAGAAAAGAAAGTTTGCATTTTTAAAAATGCAAAATAATTGACTACTAATTGATGAGTGAAATATAAATGAAAGAGTTAAAACACTGAGGATATATATTTTATCTTGTGATGTACAATGCTTAGTAATATATTTAATAATCTTTCTTTTCTTTGCTTAGAAATTAACAGAATAAATAGTTACAATGTGCCAACTATTTCATATATTTCAATTGATGAGTTTCATTTATCTGCACTGTTCCTAAATGATCTATAAACTTTTTTTTATCTTTTTCTTACTTGAGTTAAAGCTTTTATAAAATATTTATACTGGAGTTAATACTTACTTTACAGTGCATTCCATAAAATAAGCACAAGCATAAAGATTTTTAGGATTAAAAGCATAAACAATTACTTCTTCAGAGAAATATCCCGCCATGAAAGCGCAACATTTTGTACTCTTTCTGAATAATAATTAAAGTAATATGTTCTAGGAAAAAATTGTACTTATATGTTGCTTACATTGCCATATACTTTTGTAGCTTATTGAAGCTGTTGTTTTGCCTATGACACATAGAGAAAAATTTGAAAATTTGGGTATCCAACCACCTAAAGGTATGTTTCTTTTCCTCTTGTCTTTTCAAGGATTTCACTCAACTGATTTTATATTTTATTGAATCGATTATTCAATGATTTACATCATATTTTAAAAAATAAATAGCTGTAAAAAATTTCTTTTTTTTTTTAAAAAAAAATCACACTGTGATATTGGCAGAAAAATATAGAATTCCATTAAAAAAGTCCTATTGGTTTTCCCCAATAAAAGTTTTTATTATTTATTTTTGGTGGCATGCCTACATTGCATAAAGATTTAAGATACATAAATTCAAACATCATAAAATAATGTTTCTTCATTTTTTTAAGGTGTTCTTTTATATGGACCTCCTGGAACAGGAAAGACATTGATGGCTCGGGCATGTGCTGCTCAAACAAAATCAACGTTCTTGAAATTGGCTGGACCTCAACTTGTACAGATGTTTATTGGTGATGGAGCAAAGCTGGTCCGAGATGCATTTGCTTTAGCTAAAGAAAAGGCACCTGCAATTATATTTATTGATGAATTAGATGCTATTGGTAATTTGGCTTTAGTATTCTAAAAAATATTTTTTTCTTCAAAATATTGAAGCAACACATTCTCCCAATTCAAGATATATAACTGGGAAAATATGTTTTCATATCTCGATATGTGTTAATAAGTAAATTTCTATGTTCTTTGTTGAATATATTGAATTAAAATTTAAATCAGACCCATGGCCTATGAGTCCTAATGAAGCTTGGGTATATATATAAAAAAGATATGTGTTTAATTTTATCTTGTCTAGCTTTTGAATTTACTTCTATATCTGCTATTTTTGTGAAACATTTTATTTCTTCTTTCTTTATAACAGCATTTTGGAACTATTTGAATTTTAGTATATGTAAGCAGCTTTTGCATTTTAATCACAATCTTAAGATTTATTGAAAATCAGACCATAGACAGAAATATAGTCAAAAATAAAACGTGTTCTTTGTATAATTTATCTATCAAACTTTTTCCTCATTGTTGAAATTTTTGCTTTGTGTTATTTTTAAGTTTTGCCAAAAATATGGTTGTCTGAGTACAAGTAATCAAGATAGTTAAAAAAAATCCTGAATAGCTTTATAGGTTTAACACCTAAACTGCCAATCTGTAATTAAAATTAATCACATCCATTAAAGACTTATTTTCTGAAGATATATAAATTGAACAGGTAAAAAAACTGGTATATCAAGTACACAAATAATAGAGGTGTTCAATCACTGTAATGCGACATGGTCAGTAGAGCTTATATAAGACAGTAGGTGTCTGAGGAGGCTATTACATCTTAATAACCTGCCATTATAATGGCAGGTTATCAAGATTCAAGTGATTTTTAATGGTGGCTAATTGACCGCACACAAGAGAGGAAGCACAGCATTTCCAATGAAATTTGGATTATTGCGACCGACCACTTCTAGAATCTACAATGAATACCAGGTTTCTGGTAAAACTTCAAATCTCTGACAGCAGTATGGCTTGAAAAAGGAATTGAGAGAACAGGAACTTCGACACTTGAAAAGAATCATTATACGAGATAAACATTCATTATTTCCTCAAATTGCTGCAGATTCAAATGCAAGCCCATCAACAAATGTCAGTGTACACACTATGCAACATAACCTTATTGATATGAGCTTTTGCAGTCACAAAAAATCTTGTGTACCATTGATGATTCAGGATACAAAGCTCTGCATCTTACCTGGGCTTGCCAACACTGCCATTAGGCTCTTAATGATCAGAAAACGAAGTCTGGTATGAGGAGTCAAGTTTTTCAAGTATATGGGTGTGGAGAAAACTCCATGAATCTTAATTTAATGCCTACAAGGAACTATTCAAGCTGGTGGAGGATCTGTGAGGGTAAAAGGCATGTGCAGTTGGCACGAAATGGGACCATTAATGTGTGAAAACTTGACCTTAACAGGTCATCGATACTTAAATATCCTTTCTGACCCCCGGCATGTATTCATATCCTGTGTGAATTTTGACAAAGGTAGACAATTCTGATAGGATAATGCACCACCGTGCTGGTCTACCGTAGCTATCGAGTGGCTTAAGGAGCATTTTTCTGAATTTCTTTCCCTCTCTTGGCCACCTAATTCTTCTGACACAAATATTACTGACCATATCTAAAATGTTTTGCAATTGTGCTTTCCTTATGATATCTCTACAACCTCAAATTCCTATGGCTTTGTGAGCTACCCTGCAAGTATCATGGCGTGAGCTGTCTGAATAACATCACAAATTAGTTTAATCCGTTCCACATCATGCTGTGGCACTACTGCATTCTCATGGGGTTACAGATATTAGATTGGAGTACCAGCTTTTCTTGCACTTCATTGTATATTTGCTTGCATGCTAATGTGGTAAATCATAAACATAGTGATTTAGATAGATGAAAATTGATGTGTGATTTTATTACTAAATTAACAAAATTATAGTCCTGCTACAAAATTTAGTCTCATTTGATCAAAAAAAAAATATTAGTCCAAATTTCCCATTTGATTTTCTTTACTTTACTGCAAAGCAGAAAACTGTCCTTTTCAGGATTCTGAACACTTGTTTGCTTATGGTGTTACAGAAAGGATAGAACTTTTAATAAAGCAGCTGCAAGAAAATTTTGATGAGACTACTTCTGCTAATTTAGGAAGTGACCATTGAGTTAATATATCATCTAGGAAAATATAACCATATAATAACTATAGTTAATAGTTTAGTATGCAGAATTAGATAATCACCTATTTATTATTCAAAATGAATCTTTGTGGTAAAATTTATAGCTGTGTTTTCAGTTTTATTCTAATCTCTAACCAAAATTTTGCTTGAATTCAAGCAAAACCATTCTTTAAAATTTATAAATCATAGTGATATTTTTATACATTATTCTTAAAAGCATGAATTAATTTGGTATAGATCAGTCATTTTAATTCTAAATTTTTTTACTATTTCAGGTACAAAACGATTTGACAGTGAAAAAGCTGGTGATCGTGAAGTACAGAGAACTATGTTGGAATTACTTAATCAACTTGATGGGTTTAGCTCAAGTACAGATATTAAAGTAAGCAAATGTTCAAAGCAGAGATAATTTTTTTAAACCAATAAAAGCAATGCATTTACCAATGTGTAGTTAAAAAAATGTTACCTAAAACTGTAATAAGACAAAATATTTTCTAATATTAAAAACAATTTATGGAGTGTATTATATATTATATATATCCTTTCATAATCTAATATTTATTTGCGTTGTCAGGTTATAGCAGCAACAAATAGAGTGGATATACTTGACCCTGCTCTTCTCAGATCTGGTCGATTAGATAGAAAGATTGAATTCCCTCATCCTAATGAAGAAGCTAGAGCTCGTATAATGCAGATTCACTCCAGAAAAATGAATGTAGAGTGAGTAATCCTTCCCATTAATACATTTTAAATATAAATTTAAAATTGCCTTCTTTTAATTTATTTTGTCCCCTCCCTTTTTTTTAACCTTTATTTTAATTATTTTGTAAAAAAATGAAATTGTTACATAGTTTTGCTGATAATTTGACTACTGCAATTCGATTTTTCAATTGCCTAATTTTTTCCTCCATAAAACTGAGCTTAAACTTATTAAAAACTGTCATGTCTGGAAATTAGAAATGAAAATGTCAAATATTTTAAATTTACTATGAAATGTGCATTTATATGTTGAAACAAATGAATTTTACTTATAAGAACAGTAATATTTCTCTCTAATTATATATATATATATATATATATATATATATATATATATAATTGCATATCCCCATAATACATGGTTTCTAGGATTTATTGCGCAATCAAAAAATTTTACTATTGCTTCCTGTCCTTCCATTTTAAATGTGTAGTCAGTAGATTAATTTAGATACCCAACATTTTAATTTCAAAATCTATCCTCATGACTGTTCTAAAGACGGAATGCAGAAATTTACTGCTATAAAAGCCAAACATGAAGAGAGTGGTAGAAACTAAAGAATATCAAACAGATAGATAATAACTTTTTAGCTCAACTAATTTCTGCTAGTCACATCATTTAAAAATGTTTTGAAATGCATATTGAATGAAATAACTCCTTAGAAATTGACATAAGGAAGATAAATTTCAATTGGATCCAATAATAACATTTAAGGCATTAAAAACATATCTTTAGTAATCTTTTCCTCTTGTTTAACTAGATATGATTTTTATTCATAATAAACCCCATACAAACATTATTTTACACTTTTTTCAGTCCTGATGTAAATTTTGAAGAATTAGCTAGGTGTACTGATGATTTCAATGGAGCCCAGTGCAAGGCTGTTTGTGTTGAAGCGGTTAGTAATTTATTTTATATTGGTTGTCTTTATTATTTTTACATGTCTTCAGTTATATTTAATTTTATATGAAAATAATTTGATTAAAACATGTAAAATAGTCAAGTTATTGTTTTTATCAATTGCTGTCAAAAGCAAATTGTTCACATTTAAGTAAATTAAATTTTGATGTGCATTTAAAAAAAAAAAATCCCTTTCAATTCAGGGAATGATTGCTTTAAGAAGAGGAGCAACTGTTGTAACTCATGAAGACTTCATGGATGCAATTTTAGAAGTTCAAGCTAAGAAGAAAGCTAATTTGAACTATTATGCTTAAATATGTCATTTATAAAAATAATTCACCGTATAAAATGTTTCATGTTTTGGTTTTTCCATATTTGCAGAATAAATGCAATTCTATTTTCAACTTGGTGTATTTCTACTTCATATTTGGTTATTACATCTGTGTAGTTTTTGATATAATAAAATAGTTTATAATATTAGTTTTCTAAGCCTTCATTTTAAGTTTTTATTTCAAACTATATATCTAACATTTTACAGGACAGATCATTAGAATTACCAATTTAAAAGGTGTTCAGTATCTAAATGCATATATTTTTTTTTAACTTCTGGAAACAATATTGCACAGAACTAGTATTTTAATGTATATTTTCCTTTAGCATTATATTGTATTGAGTTGTATAATATCAGTCGCTGCCATTAATCATATGAATTTCTACAAATATTGTTATGTTTATAAGGAATAACAAAGAGAGGTTACAATACTGAAAAGTTGGATTTATTAGGCAATGAATAAAACTAACCATCGCAAGACTTAAAATTATTTCTTGGGCCAATCATGCAAAGGAGGTGTCGTTGACAGACAGGGCAATTGTCTACGTTTACAGCAGGCATTATAGAAACAGGTTTCAATAGGGAAGATCCGTCGGGGGGGGGGGAGTATTCTTTATCTTGGTGAAAAAATGAAGTGATAAAAAAAATTTGCTCATTCGTCCTCTCGCTGTAGCTGCAGTTGCTCGTATTGTTATATTTGCTTAGCTTACTTCTTTTATATTTTATTAATATTTTCTTTGGTTAATATTAACTGCATTTCATTGCATAGTAATTTTTGTCTCTTGAGTTTTGAGATCCTTTAAAATGCCTTTTTAATTTAAGAATGGAGAGACTTTAAAATCAATGATAAAAAATTTCACAACACTTTTCGCAGAATAATGTAAAGCAATGTTAGGCTTTTTTTAAGTACAGTTCTGGGACATTTGACTTGCACCTGTGGGAACACTTGAATTATTTTCAAATTTAGAACACTTTTATATATAAATGCGGAGCTAATTGTGTTGTAGAAAACTTTTGCACATTGAAAATAAGTAACAAAATAAGTTTGATTGATAGAATTGTTATTGTTAATTTTGAGTTTTGGGAAATAGAAAAAAAAAATTTAGAGAGGTTTTAACCTTGGATACTTTAATTTGTAACAGAATAAAAGCAACCATTTATGATTAATTCAACACAAAAACAATAACATAATAGACAGATTACTTTGCATTTGCTGCGGAGAATGGGATCTTAATTAGTTACATAAAATGAAAATTACTTTTTTGTCGTGTGGAATTCTACTTAATGTTTTTCTTTCTTGTGCAGTCAGACATGTAAATAATTATTCAGTTTTTCTATTTGATTTGCTCTGCTCTTTCTGTATATATGACAGGAATAATAGACATTTTCAAAATTCAAGTACGCAAATAATTTTCTGCCCAGTAAATTATTTTTCAAATTTACTTTAAGAAATTAAATGCAATATATCAAATACCACCAATTAGACACTAAACACACCAGCTTAAGAAACTTGAATGAATTTCTACCTCTGCAAAATGGACTCTTCCTGTAGTAACCTGTTTCTATAATGCCCGACGTAAACATAGACGATTGCCGGCAAGAGATCTTGTCATGGACAGACAGTATGCATTTTTTAAAATTAGGAATTACTTTATTTAACTACTACATTTTAGTCATGGGGAAGAAGAAAAAAACTCAACTATTAAAAATTAATGAACCAATACCCCTCCCCCTTATTCAGCAAGGAGGGAGCAATTATTAAATGCCATTTAATGTGTACCATAAATAATACTTGCCAGAATTTTTGAACTTATCAAATATTTCAACTTTTTAAGATATAATATTTTATTTACTGTAAAAAATGAATAAAAAAATAGTAATGTATAAATTATTGTATTGTAATCTTTTACAATTAAGGATATAGTTGCTATTTAAAATCTAAATTTAAACTCATTACACATATAAATTTTTTCTTTTAGAAAATTTAAATGTTCATTATTGAACACAAGAATCAAATTATATTGATAAAAAATTTTTATAGTACAAATAATTATTTCCTTATGCAGGTTGATATCTTTATTTTAATGTTTTATTGGAAACAGACTTAAAAGATTTTGAGATTGAATGTACAAATCATACTACGTAATTATTTAAATAGAAATATATGATCAGATATGTGAATGCAAGAATAAATATTGGTAATATTTATTTGATAAATATATACATTACCTCTAAATATGATATCAATGGTCATCACCTCCAGCTCTATTTTCAACAACTTTTGCAAACATACCTCTTTGCTGTATGTTTTCTATAATGAAAAAGCTTGACAGAATTTCTGTCACAATCTCTGTACTGATTATGATAATGTTGAGTAATTAAGTTATTAACTGTAGTAATTAAGTTATTTTTTAAAAATCATTACTTTTATAAATGCAATCACGACACATTATTAAAAGCTGATTTTTTGAGATGTGTAGATAATAAAATAAAAAAATTTGCATACGGTTTTTTTGTTGACGTCACAAACCTCATTTCCAAAACAATATGTTCTGACACAATAATAATAAAAACACACACCTTTAACAGAGTTTTTGAAACAAAATAACAGGATCAATTTCACAAATAATGGATGCCACTTTTCAAACATAATTAACTGCTCAATTATTTATTGTAATAAGGTGAAGTTGATTAACTTGACTAAACTAATGCTATTAATATGGTGAGTAGACAAATGGTTTCCGTTGGCAACTAATACTTAAAATGAGTATTGATGGATCAAAAAACTATATTTAATTTTAGGTTGAAATCATGCTATGACATTTCATCCCTACAAGTCTGTTTTATATATTAGATCTTTAATTTTGTAGGTATAATGACTGATCAGCTCAGAAATTTTCAGTGCTGAAAAAAAAATCTATCAGTAGAATTTGATTTTAAGACTATTTATGAGTATGATAGGTTTTTTTAATAAGATTTTTAATTTCAAAGCTAGATGCAATTCAAAAACAACTAGGATATGATCAAATTCCTTCCAGTTTTGTCAGTAGCAAATTATGTAAAGGCTGAAAAGATGATGTAGCAGATAAAAGTATCCTAATTTTCTCTCCACACACACTTTATCTTTATTCTATTCAGTAATTACTGTTGTAGGTAAATAAAAAAAAGCATACAATTTCAGATCTTTAAAAATGGGAACACAACATTAAAATGTAGTCTAAGGGGATGCTGTAGTCATTATTAATAATCCTCTTCAGATTATGTATTTTAATTAAATTTTGATTTTTAATTATACTCATTATCAATCATCAATCAATCTCATTATCAATCCATTGGATAAATAATATCAAATAATTTATGTGGTAAGAAAGTGACAGTAATGTATTTAACTATTAAAGAGTGATATTATGGGATCATTGCTTTTATTAGTATTTTATTCTTTAAGTTTGAATTCTTTTTAGTATCAGTTTGATCATAAAAACAGAATTTCATGCTAATACGCTGCTCCATTTCATTTTGACGTGAGTTTTCGCACACACACACACCGCTTGACTGGCAGTAGCAAATTAATATGTGTCGCTTAATTGTGCTACTTGCTACGTGATATCTCTCCATAGATCTCTCTCTGCGCATGCGCGTGGGTGCATTTTTCGCTCGCATTGCTTTTGAGATATCCATCCATTCATTGAACTTTTTAAATGCACCTTGTATATTCCATAACTATCACTCACCAATGCCATACAAAGAATAAGTGGCCTTACCCAAGGTCCACAATTCTGTAAAGAAAAATAGCTGAGACTTTAGTAAAAACAATGCGAGAAAATTTGGAAGAGACCACTCCAGCTGCTTACCAGCTGGAAATATATGTTTGGATCAAGCGGCTTAAAAATAGCTGTTGATTAACAATTAACTAGTATTTTTTAAATATATTTTTATAAATACTTACCAGTGTACGAAGAAATATTGTAATGGAACAAAAAAAATGATCCCTCGAGATTTTGTCGTATCTCAGTTTTAGTTTCAGTTCGGCAACACTAAAACACTTTGAGCTAGATGATAAGTGACTTAACGCAAAATTTCTAAATATCCATCAAATTTTGAACGAATAGACAAAGGAAATCTGTCACTCCGATAGTTCAAGCACAAGTAGATTCGATAATAACGAAATGTGAAAAATAATAGGTAAAATTATATGCTTAAACGTTTATAATTATATACGTTTTAGCATCTAAAATAACAAATTTTGAAGCAAAACAATCAGATGGAAAATTTAAATCGACTGTCAGGCTGAATTTTCTTTTGCATGTAAATTCGATAACTCAAAAAATGATTTATTATTTTTTTTGTTATTGTAGGACTACAACTGTAGTTTTAATACTAATTTGAATTTCAATCGGTTGGAAAAAATGCACCAGAAATTCGATTTCCGAGTACTTGCGTATTAACTGCATACCAGGTAATAATCGCTAAAAAAATCGTCAAAGGTTACACGATAGACGCTAGATGCATGCAAACTAAGAAAATTTTCTATGCTGTTAAAAATAATTCAAATAATAAAAAAAGATTAAAATGAAATCTACCATGCATATTTCAATGTATCAGGTCATCATTCATTTTCATTGTTTCATTGAATGAGTCAGTTAAGTAGTTGCAAACGATCCAAAAAACTTTGTTTCGCATTTATTGTTTAAAAAAATATCACATTTCCTATTTATTTCATTTCATTTAATCATGCGCTCAAAATGACATTTTTATGGTTTTTATTTGCTGTAGTCATTAACTAATTTTTTAAATCAAAGCTTTTGTCAGTGCAAAGGCAACACGTTATTAAAAGCTGATATTTTTGAGATGCTCGAGCAGATAATAAAATTTCAATTTTTTCGCCAATGGATTTTTGTTGACACAAAAACCTCATCCCAAAAACAACATCATGCTCTTACATGATAAAATACCTTTAACTGAATTTTTTTGAAGCAAAACAACAGGATCAATTTCACAAATAATGGATGCCACTTTTCAAACATAATTAACTACTCAATTATTTATTGTAATAAGGTGATTAAAACCTGACTAAATTAATGCTATTAATATGGTGGGTAAATAACTGATTTTTGTTGGCAAGTAATACTTAAAACGAGTATTAATGGTTAAAAAACTATGGCATCTAATTTCAGATTCAAATCATGTTAGAACATTTCATCCATGTCTATTCTATATATTAGATCGTTAATTTTGTAGATATAACGATTGATAAGCTCAGAAATTTGCGGTGCTGCAAAAAACATCCATCAAGAGATTTTGATTTAAAGACTATTTATGAGTATGATAATTTTTTTAAAAAGATTTTTAATTTCAAAGCTAGATATAAAGATTTTTGCAATTCAAAAACAACTAGTACATGATCAAATTCCTTGTAATTTTGTCAGTAGCAAATTATGTAAAGGCTGAAATGATATTCGGATGATAAAAGTATTGCAATCTTCCTTCCATACGCACTTTATTATATTCAGTAGTTAATGTAGTAGTTGTTGACACCAAAAAACTCATCACAAAAACAACACTATATTCTGACATGATAAAAAATACACCTTTTTGCGCAAATCGAATGGATAACACTCTCATTGACTTATTCTTAAAAGAATGTCATAAGCTTAATGAAATCTGTTTTAAACATCATTATCAGAAACAATTTTTAAGTTAATAAGTAATGCCTTAATTCACTATTAATTATATAATTTCCATCATTAATTTTATAATTAAAGAGCAAATTCTTTACTTTGAAATAGAATTTCTCTATGATAGCAAATTCTATGCCCTGCAATTAACCATTAGGAGAAATTCTTATTTAAAATAATTCTTTTTATAAAATTACATAGATTCTTTTTTGCAGTAACGTTACTTCAATTCCGATAAAAGAATATTTAACGGACAAACATCATACATAAGCGAAATTTTAACAAGAAATATTTCCTGCATTCAGCCTAAAATTATCACCTATAAATAGAGTTTTCAGCAAATGGTAAAATGGAAGGAATTCTTAGAAATTTTCCAGTGTATTTAATTTAGATTTTTGTGGTATTTGCGAGGTTTCAAAAGCAACAGGAATTTCAGGAATGGCGAGCGGTTTGTAACTGTTTTGAAACTATGTCTTTGGAAAGGACATTCTGAACGGCACTGCAGTGAAGCATTCCAACTAGATTATATTAATTACTTTCTTGTGAATTGTTTTGAATAGTAATTTTAATGCTCACAAGGTTCTTTGTGGAACATGTAGTTTAATTTTTTGTTAAAAAAATATATATAAAAATTAGTATTTTCGTTTCGAGTTTAAAATATAAGAATTAACTTTTAGAAAAATCGTTTGCGTAAATTATTAATGGAATTTTTTTGTCATTTTAATTTTTCTAAATTGAGTAAGACTGTTTGTTGAAGCGATGAGCAGGAGTAAGAACTCAGCGCTAAGAATGAGAGCTATGGATTCATTTTAAACAAATTATATATATATATATATATATATATATATATATATATATATATATATAGGTTTAACTTCAAAATACATACATATGTTATTAATGTTATGTAAAGAATAACAACCAACTAACAATATTATATGTTATTAGATTTTTACAGAGGTAAGCATATTTATTTAAATAACAGTAAGAAGTTCAAGAAAAATGAAAATTTTAGTTTGAACTCAATTTTTAATGTATATTAACCACTTCGTATACAATGACGTATCTGACAAGCGCGCATATCATTACTGAATTTTTATTTTCATTTACGAGCCACAAAATTAAGTAGTTAAATACGAAAAAAATCATTACGAAACTATTTGGTATCCCAAATGCTCCATATATAATTTAAAAAAAAATCTAATTAACAATAAATTATCAAAATAAGATGAGTTAACTGATTAGAAAGTTAAATAAATTCGTATGTCAAGTGGTTAAATAAACACATTATTGCTTGATTAATTTTTTTTTTATTAAATCATTCTCCGATCTCAACTCAAATACTAGTTAGCAAATATATATAAATTAATTTATGAATAATTAAGAACTATTTGAAACAAGGTCATTTATTAATTAAATTGATTTATACAAATTACTTGTTTGCCAATGCTGGGTTCAAATTAATATTGTTATGAATTCTGTGTAAATTAGATGTAAATATTGTAAATATTTGTAAATAGTTTAATTCTATAAAATTTACTCTAACGGAATCGCATGTCAGTGAAAAGAATCCATTCTAAGGGAATTTACAACAAAATATCGCCATTTTTTACCAATTTGGCGATATAGATGCGTTGACGACATAATGACTTTTTTACTACATGTTAAAATGGGTAGTAGTAGCTAAGAAATAACAATTTGTTCATAAAGAACATTGGAGAAATTTCTGGACTTGCCTGAAGCGAGCGACGCTTTTAATGGCTGGCCCGCCCACTTCAGTGGGACGCTATTTAAGAGTCGCCTTAAAGGCGGGTAGTTAATTGAGTTCGGAAAGCGAGCTACGTTTGGTTGGCTTAAAGGGGGTGTTTCTTCTCTCGCTACCGTGCGGATAGTTTCGCTGTTATTTAAAATTAACGGATTAAGTAGAATTAATTTGCTGTGAATTTTGCAGCTTTAGCTACGAATATTTAATTCGCCTTTTCTTACAGTAAAGTCTGCATCTTCTTATCGTTCTTGCATGAGAATTATCATTATTCGTAACAATTTCAGAGCTATTTCTTATTGGAAAAGAAAATAATTATTTTCTCCTGTAAAATAAAAATACGAAGCAATCTCAAAATTAGAAAAAAATAATTTTAAAAATGATCTTAATGAAAAAAATTATTTGTACATTCTAGTAAAAGAAAACTTTGAAGTAATAAATTTTATACTTTTTTTCCATATAATACTATCCAAATGGAGCCGAAGTATTATACCCAGAAATTCTCAAAATATTTTCTATTTGAGATTTTTCAACGTTTATTAACTTCTTAATTTGACTTTGTGGTGATTGCTATACATATAAGCCAGATAAAATCCCTCGGACTGAAGATCACTTTTGGCCCAACGGATTTGTTACTGGACTACTAACCATAAGATTGGGAGTTTGGGCCTAGCGCAATCCGCTCCACCCAAAATGGTAACCCGGTCTACCGACCTTAGATAAACGCAACCTTCGCACGTAGCTTCGTTCAACTGTCGTGGCGCCCTCTATCGGTGACTCAAAGATTTAGACGCACATTAAATTCGACAAGTTGTTAACATCACCACCACCACTTCACATAAGTATCGTTCGCCAACTCACTGGGGAGATACTCTGTGGTGATTGCCAGACATATAAGCCAGATAACATCCCTCGGACTGGAGTGCACTTTTGGCCCAACGGATATGTTACTCGGCTACTAACCTGAAGATTCGGAGTTCGGGCCTAGCGCCATCCACTATAATCACCTCAACTTAAAAGGTTTATATATAATACTAAATAACTATTTTTTTAAGGAACTTCCTGGAAATAATCAATCGTCATTTCATTTTTTTACATTTATTTCTAAATTTTGAGGCCACATTATATATTTATTTTACTGGAATAAAACAAGAAAAATGTTTCCAGCCCAAAATGGAACTGGGAACATATAAATTTTAAGAACTACTCCAAAAGATTAATATGTTTCTTTACAATCAGGACAGTTTTCTAGATCATCTTTGATAATATCTGCTTATTTCAATTTCGAAAGAGCTTATATTAACAGAAAATGGGCATAACAAAGCTAAATACGTAAGAAATAATCTCGCCATGTTTACAATCTCAGAGGATATAAAATATTTCATTTGAATATTACTTCCGTATGAGGAGCGCAAGGGAGAAAAATATTTTGTTTAGCTACGAAATAAATTAAGATTTCATCAAAATATTAATCTTAAGAATCTTCGGATGCAAACAGAAATATTAAATTATCAAGTGAGAAAGTATTTACAAATCTCGATATATTTAGCAATTCGAAGGAGGTTTTATTTTTTCAATTCTATCGTGAAATTTGAGAATTCTTCCAATTTAGTTTTTTTTTTTTTTTTTTTTAGCTTTCTTACATTTTTTTGATAAGAATTTTTGTTTCTTATATAGTCGAAATGGCATTTCCAATTATTTCTAAAAACATCATATTTCATTTATTTCGAAGAGTAAAAATGCTTTTTCTGTTTTTTTTTTTTATGCATGTAAAAAATAATTTAGTAACAAGATATTTGGAAATTGTAATGTTTTTTTTTAGTATTTACGATTCGTTTTGAATCAGTTGAAAACGATAAAAACATAAAATATTGAAATCTTAACATTTGTTTTGTATAGATTATAATATTAAAATGTATCATATTTCTGTTTTGAGAATTTTGTGCAGGATTTCTAAATTAAAGATGTTAAAAAGGGAAAAAAAGGTTTTGAATACATTTAAATTTGATTTTTATACATAATTTTGAGTCTAAGAGGTATATAATTTAAATTTCTAATTTTCAGACTGTATAAATGTACTAAAATGTGAAGATGAGAAAAACTTTTGATAATTACTTCTAACAAGTCGGAAAAAACTATAAAAACATTAATTAATATTGATACATACAGATAGACATGGTAATAAAGTAAAATGTTAGAAAATATCAGATGAATGTATTTTTTTTTTTTGAAATAATATATGATTCATAAGTGTATTATTTTTGTCATTCTAAATTTCAAAACGAACCAAAATCTTGCTGTATCAAAACATTGGAGAATTGATTTTGAATTGATTTTTATTTTGTTATTGATTAAATCCAGTTTTTTATTTTGAAAACTATATATAACTGATTAGAAAATCATTTTCTGTCTAACGTTTCATCATCAAACGTAAAAAGAATTCAAATTTTGCATTTTCAGTTATGTATAGATATTTTAAAGAAAATAAATAAAAAATACATTCTTAAACTTAAAAATAAGTATCTTATATCCTTTATTTTAAATTCAATTCTTCTCAACCTTTTTTTTTATTATAACAGTGAATATTCTCGTTTTGATAATTAACTTTCTGACTCCAATATAGTTAAATAAATAATATATCTTATAACCGTTTTTTAAATATTTTGTACCTCGTGAACTTCCTTAGAAATAAAAATAAAAGATTAAAATGAAATCTGCTATGCATATTTCAACGTATCATGTCAGAACATCATTTCTTGAACAGCCAAGAATCACGTACTCGTGCAAGTTAAATTATATTTTTATTTCATTTTAATTGTTTCATTGAATGAGTCACTTTAGTAATGCAAACGATCCAAAAAAAAACAGTATCGCATTTGTATCGCATTTAATTTTTTTTAAAAAAATATTACATTTCTTATTTATATCATTTCATATGATCACGTGCTCAAAATGACATTTTTCTAGGTTTTATTTGCTGTAGTCATTAACTTATTTTTTAAAAATCAGAGCTTTAGTAAATGCAATAGTAACGCGTTATTAAAATCGGATTTTTTGAGATGCCCGTGGTGAAGACAAAAGTTTTATTTTTCGCCTACGGATTTTTATTGACTCCACAAACCTCATTACCAAATCAACATCACGTTCTGACATGATAAAATGTATCTGACGTATCATCGTATTTGTTAATCTTTAGTTTCTTTAAAAAAATAAATCAATAAAAATGAAATAAAAAATATTGTTAGATATTTTTATGATATTCATACACTAGATCTCTCTCGAGCAAAGTATCACACTGAAAATATCATCTATAGCTTATAGTTCCCATTGGAAGTGGCATCCAATCCAAAAGGACAATAGTTCCCAAATATTTTTGATTCCCGACTTCTTGCTGAATCTTAGTATTTTTCAAGGCACATTGATTGGGCTCTGATTTTAGGTACTTTTCCGTTAGCCAGGCGCCTGCCAAAAATAGCCAAGATGTAATGTAGAATTCCGCCAAATTTCTTACATCGATTTTAAAGCGAAAAGTTGCC